>JARACY010006492.1:0-16766 GCA_029255725.1 Scrobipalpa atriplicella
ACCACGAATCAGGCCCACGTTTTTACAGGTAAAGGTGTCAGGAAGCTTATATAACAGTGTTACTTAAGGGTTAGAAATACTTCGAAGTGAGTTAATTCACCCTCAGCTATTACTTTTGCCGGTTCTACATTCTCATAGAAGCATTGGCTAACACTATAGGTATGAGACAACCCTCAATTAAGAATTTTAAACTTGTTAAACCTATAAGAGAGAGTGGGTTAACGCTTTAACGCGTACAAGATATCTAAAACGTTCTCAATTAAATATATGACCGCTTTTTGAGAACTCTTTTTGTACTGTTTTTATGGTATTAGCTTCAAAGAAATCCAAAACGATCAAACTCATAAAATAAGTGACATAATGAACAGTACACAAAGAAAATAAACATGTCACAGCCACATTTTTAATGGCGATGCTAAGTTTTTCTCAAAACATTAAATTTTATCATCATGTTAAGTTAAAATGTGCTGCGCCTGCAAATTTACGATAAATGTATACCAGTTTTTCATCTCAATTTCAACGCGCTCCGGATTAATTAAAGATTTAAAGTAAAAATTATGCATGATAAAATAGGTGCCTCGAAGTTTTATCACCAACTTGTTCTTTTTGTCGGCCATTGGCAAGAAAAGTTACGTGACATCGATAGAATGATAAAATAAACATTATTTATGGAGTATTTTGTACATAAATCTTGATCAAACAAGTATATTTTAGGTTAGTTTATCAAAATAATGGCGAACTTGCCATTACAGCTTTAGCTCTTCCTTAACGCATCTATTACACTTTTTGAGACACTGCATCTCTAGTCGAGGGTATTATGCAGTCTTTAGTATACATAAGAGTGTAATAATTGACTCAAAGAAAGCGTTTAACTATATCGAAGACAATACAACCAGCTAAGCATTTTTAAAACTGATAGAATTCTTTAGTTCTTATAATGCATTAACTTACACCATTACCTTTAGAATGCCATTAAAATGCACTTACTTAACACAATGTGCATTCGTAAAATCAACGTTACAGCTTAAACCTGCCGAATTGAGATGATCAACACTTTTGGCAATCGTAAAATCAACGTTACAGCTTAAACCTCCAGAAATTAGATGATAAACGCTTTTGGCATCTTCTTTAATTTTCGAGTTACTACACTCTTGACAAACTCTGTTTAAAACACCATTGCCTGTAGAAAGCCTTCAAAAATGTACTCGGCTAACACAATAAGCATTAGTAAAGTACGTACGTAGTTACGTTAAAGCTTGAAACTTCATAAGAGAGGCTAAGCAACGCTTTTAGTATCCGGTGTTAAGACACTCTTGACTAACACTGCTAAGCAACCCATGCCTGCAGATTAAAGTTATAACAACACCTAATGATTTATAAGATACTTCACAGCAACCATTAAGTAACAATAAACATCAGTTAGTGTCAGCGGGCGCTGTTGTAAAGATTTAAGTGTTACAAACAGGTTAAAGCTATATAGCTTAACTCCACTAGCTGTAATTAACACTAGTATTACTCTGAATACTGCATAAAATCATCCATTACAGCTCTAGAACCACTATTGGAGTTGAATTTATTTCTTAACCCCTCTTTAACGTTCCAAGCTATAACTGAAATTATTATAAAGCCGTCCAAAAGATTAAAGTTTTAAAGAAGCCTGTAACTGACGGTATAATGTTTGTTGGGTTGCGAACACCCTCCTAATACTTACTTACTAAAGGACCGATTAAAAACATACTTTACCCATTAGAATATTAAGTTGTTAACTGAGAGTAACATCGAAACATCAAAGGAGAAAATCACTAAATCACGGCCCAGAAATCTAGTCATCATTTACTGAGTCAATGAAAAACACAAATATCAGGCGAACCTACCTATCTAAGGGCTGTTCTTCGGCTCGGGTGATATCTTCGATGATAGTGTGCGCGTCCAGCAGGGACTCGCATGCCCCTCCCCACCCCAGCACGCGGGACAAGTCGTTCCCGGTTCCCATCGGCAGTATGCCCACTGCAGCCTGCGAACAATACGCTAGTTACGCCTTATCCGGAACGAAAACTATAAAACAATGGTATCGATTCGTGGAGAGCATGACTTAACTAAATCTTAACCAAAATTGTTGCCGTCCCTTTCTGTTCTCTCAGGATAAACAATGATAGGTGACCATTTTAGTCAAGATATCGATACCAATATTACATTCATGACGCAATCACTTTATAGTGCTAGCACTGCCTCTGCTGATTGAACCAATAATTGTATTAGGGCAAGTCAAGTCAAAAGCCAAATTATTGCGATCTATTTACTACAGGTATTAGATGAGTAGGTATGCCCTTACCAGTACCCTTATTATGCAGGAGATAATAGGTACAATATGCATTCGTGAATTTTGGGAAGTGAATGTTTTAGAAAGTGGTCCTTATGAACCTAAAAGCACGGTGCCGTCGCCGCCGGCCGCTAGCACGCGGCAGCGCGGCGGCAGCCACCGCACCACGCTCTCCGGCGTCGTCTAGCTTATGTCGCTCACTACACGAGCAGCTCGGTACCTTAATGTGCGGTACAGCGATGAGGGAGTTGAGCAGCCAAGCCACGGTGCCGTCGCCGCCGGCCGCCAGCACGCGGCAGCGCGGCGGCAGCCACCGCACCACGCTCTCCGGCGTCGTCTAGCTTATGTCGCTCACTACACGAGCAGCTCGGTACCTTAATGTGCGGTACAGCGATGAGGGAGTTGAGCAGCCAAGCCACGGTGCCGTCGCCGCCGGCCGCCAGCACGCGGCAGCGCGGCGGCAGCCACCGCACCACGCTCTCCGGCGTTGTCTGGCTCATGTCAATCACCTGAATGAAGCAAAGAATTGTTTTAAGTGGTTGGGCCTAAACAGCTCATCAGTCACTGTAATCTTTACAGATATATTGCGACCATAATCAGCAGTTTGCTGACACAGGAACTGCTATTTTATTTCTATATTCATAGATATTAAAACACACACATTAGTTTTTAAGTCTCCAAACAAAAATAAGAACTAAAACTATGATACATATATGATATACAATACTTGTATGAAAGAACTAGTTTAGTTACTAGCTGAGCTGGTAAACAAATCTTACTGAAACTTACTATTCTATTAATTACTCATGCAATAGGTATGTAAATAGATTATTTTCTTAAATTAGAACTGACCTGAATAGGATTCAATAAACCTCTGAAAATAGATAGCACTTCATCATTTCTGTTACTTCCTGATTTTCGGTTTGCTGTAAATGAATAAATTTGAATTTTAATTACATTGCTTTATTGTATGATAATTATTAGAATCACCCTATAGCATAGTTCCATAATAGTTTAAGTAAATAATAACACAACATCAAATCGCGTCTTTATCTCTTATAGGGTAGCCATATTGTCTTAACAAAATCGTAAGCAAGTTTTTTTAAAAACAAATATTATTGTAATAAGTAACATACCAAAAATAAAAAGGGGCTCCCAGTCTTCATCTGGTAGAGGTTTGATCTGAACAACTTGTCCTTTTTCAGTTTGTACACAAAATGGTGGTATAATTATTTTACGATATTTCTGGAAGTCACATGGCTGAAAAGATATTTTTTATGTTTTAAGAAATTTTCCGGAGAATCATTAAAATAAATAAAAAACTATTTTGTAAAGACTACCAACCTCATTGAGGTTCAGAGCAGTATCACTACTCATTTTAGTGCGCTGACACCAAGAACAGAAGAACCTCTTGATGGTCTCCTCTCCTTCTCCATGGCCAGCAGTGTCCCCTTGAGAACTACCAACTGGAACATTGAATATAAAACAAGAAATTATTATTACATCAATTTCTTTAATAAGAGATCTTGCTCTTGATATGCCAGTGAAAACAGATTCACAATGGTACATTTACAGCATTTCTATTTTCAATAGGACAATCTTGCTATTGTCTTTTATTTAAGAGTTACTCTTTGTAATTTAAAAATACCGTACAGTTAAGCAAAGAGTAGTTTTAATTTGTTTATGTTTTTAAACAATAATAATTAATTAATTTAAACAAAAATAATATTAAATAATTTTTACTAACTAGTGACCCAATGATGGGGGAAGAGTTTGTCTGCTGGCCAGGAGACGGCCTTGCATCGCAGCCGCTTATTGACCACTTTGTGGCACCTTTTACACGCACTGGCCGCACAGCATTCGCAGAACAGCCCAACAACAGGTAGCATCAATTTCCCACACACTGTGCACTGTAGACAAGCAAAGCTTTTTTGTAACACTGTACTATGTTATTGCTACTAAACTGCAACGAAAGCTAAATAGTTAGTAAAATATGTAGCTCATAGGGAATTATTACTTAGAGGTACTTACGTAAATATTATACGGTATAGATTTGTTACATTGTATACTCCTCCAGGTATGTCTCCGAGCTCTAAACCTCGTAGCGATGAAATTATTATCACTCAAAAGTGTATTTACAATCCGATAAATCAAATAACTTAAAAATACACCACCTATTATAAAATAATAATTGAAAATAACATCGGGCAAATTTAATAGACTTTCCATAGCAAAGCAAAAAATATATAGGATTAAACTAACAATAATCAGTAAATAAATACATTGATATCTATTTGAGTAAAATTCAATTAATCAAAATCACGATCAAAATTCAAGAGATTCAAACAAAATTAAACTGATCCATAGACTAATATTGAACTGTCATTTTTTTTTTGTTCCTCCTTTTTATTGACAGGCAAAAGCTTTTAAGCGCATACAGCTGGTTACATTGCAGTTGTACGCAACAAATTGGTTAGTGTAAAAAAACTGAAATCTTTTCCCAAGGGCGGATTCAGGGGGAACCACAGAGGGGAAACGGTGTTTCTTTGTACTGTAGAGGTTCCATTACAGTACATACTTAGAAACTTAGAAGAACTTTACATACTTGTGCCCCCTCCAGACACAAATCCTGGATCCGCCCTTGTGTTTTCCCGTGGTAATGAAGTATTTTCCCGCGGTAGGGTAAATATGCCTAACGTCGGCCCCCCCCCAAACGTCGGCCATCTACACGTATTCAGCTTGCTTTAAGTTCATAAAGTAATAAATGGGGATTGTGCCACACGTATTCCAACCTTAATTTATACTTAATACGTACAAACCGTTACCATCCTATTACGTCACTCGCTCATCGCACACTGAGCGTTAGTAGAGTTCGCGCCGTTGAAGCGTCAAATTCTTCGCCAAAGTAGCTTACTTGCTGTGAGTACCCACACTTCGGGGATTTATGTTAAAAACGTTTTACGTTTATTTTATTTTATATTAAGCTGTTTTATCACTAAATAGTTATTTTTACTACATTTTGACATAGTTTTTGCAACATTTTACGTATTGGTTTAAGGGAAAAATAGGGGGCCGCCATTAGAACACGAGTTTTGGCTTAAAAGCGCAATCTCGGCCGGGGCCGACTTAAAGCAAATGCAGTCTGTTTTATAAATTCAACGATTTAACGAATTTTATTGGCTAATTATGAAAATTTGTTAGGGTTATAGGTACATAAATCTATTTCACGTTTAATCACCAAATTACGGCCGGGGGGATATTAGTTGAATCTCGATAAATAAGGTACACAAAACAGGGGCCGACTTTAGAAGTATTATAGATCGTAATGTCGGCCAGACTCGAAATTTGCGCCACTATTATACATGCTGAATGTTTTTTAATTTATTTTTTCTTTTAATTTATTCTTTTAACTTATATCCTCATAACTTCATATTTATTAATATGATGATTTTATTTTATTATTTATAAATAAATATTGTAAAGAAGTGAGGTTTGGATATAGGTGTAACCGTAATATTGCATAAACCATTAGATATAATCTATCTTAGGAAATTTATAATCTAACCTAACCTAACCTAACCTACCGATAGTATATAAACTGACGAGTAAGTTTGTAAACTAACAGTTGTTACAATTTAACGCTGACATAGGCATACCTACTAGGATTTCTAAAAGTGTTCGTAAGAATCTATTTGGAAATAAATGATTTGACTTTGAGGAGTTGACATTATTGAAAACATTTTTATGACAAAATATGGTTTAGGATAGGACAAATATCCTTTGGAACTTGTTGCTATCTATTAAATTTATGCTTATATTATATAAATCATATTAATAATATTTTTCATTGTCTTAATTTTAAACATCCTATATGCGGCCGACATTTGGGAAAAGTGGGACCGATCATTGGGCTGAAAACGGCCGACTTTTGGGTTTTTCGGACCTCGCCGCATTTAAGCCTTACTACTTTTTTATTTTAGTAGAAAAGTCAATTTTAAGCCTACGAACATAAAATAGATTTATCAATCTATCTAAAACGCAGCAAAACCTATCCTTTCGTTGGAAACTGATGGAGCCAGAGCAATCCAAAGTTAGAAAATCCGTAAAGGGGCCGACATTTAGCGTATTTACCCTATATAGATGTCCCGTTTCCAGATTACCATCTAGACTGGAGTCCTGTTAAATTTTATCGAAATCGGACCAGCCGTTTGGGCGTGAAAAAGCAACAAAAAAATGCACTTTCGCATTTATAATATTAGGGATTTAAAGAATGAACCAGAAGGAGTCCTGCTTTTTATCAAAACCGAACCAGCCGTTTGGGCGTGAAAGAGTTACAAACAAACGCGCACTTTCGCATTTATATTATTAGGAATTTAAATTAAAGGATGAACCAGAACCCAACCAGGCAAAACAAATATATTTTACTTTGAGCTGTTTTTAGTGTTATAGGTCTGCTTATTATCATTGGGAATATAGGTACGCTAAATAAAACGTAGAGGAAATAAAAACCAGTAAATAGTAAAAATTATTTAATCAACAAGAGCATGCAATGTAATTTTTAATTTTGAAGAGCACAAATCAAGCGGAGTCTTCTTTTCTTTGTTAGCAATATCTATTTTTGCACCAGCTTTGACCAACATGCTTGCTACAGCTTCCCTGTCCTCCTCACACGCCAAATGCCTGAAAATTAAAAAACTAGTAGGTAACAAAATAAGTAAAAAAATTAACTCATTTTCTCATAACTTTTCTAAATAAAAACAATTAAAAACATTATGCATAGTACCAAAAGATTTACTCTTCAACTATAAAGTAAACTTACAATGGTGTAGATCCAGTAGAGTCTTGAATATCAAGTTTGATGTTGTCAAATGTTAGCAGTAACTCCACAATGTTACTTCTGCCCTGAGCAGCAGCTCTGTGCAACGGAGTAGCATGCAACACATCTACCTCATTGATATTTGCTTCATTTTGTAGGAGAATTTGTACAACCTAAAATCAAATTTAAAAAATAGTTACACAAATTCATCCAGTCCAGACAATCAAATTAGTTTTGAATTAATAATGTGTACCTCTTTATGTCCTTTAGAGCAAGCATAATGTAATGCAGACTGTCCACGATTAGTCTTACAATTTACATTAACCCCCTTGCCAATGAGTAACCTGACAACCTCAAATCTGCCAGCTGAGGCAGCCAGAATGAGCGGAGTGGAGTTGGTGTCATCCAAAGGGTCAATAGGACTACCAGAGTCAATTAAAAAATCAACAAGGTTGTCATTGCCACCTAAAGCCGCCCAGTGTATCAAAAGCCGGTTATTCTAAAATTAAAAATTTTGTTGGTCAGAGAGTCAAGTTGGCGGAGTTTAGGAGTTGGAGTATAGGCTTTGGGGCGCTATAAAACACACATAAAATATAATTTAAAAATCATTGGAAAAAAATAATTTTACTATGGACTTAGAAAAATTTCAGACAAAATTGACCCCCCAATGAAATTTTTCTAAATCTTTTTTCCATAGTGCCCCTAAGGTTACATACACTCCAACCATTTTGGTCATTACCAGTTGAGTTCTTCATTTATTTATTTTTATTTATTTAACAGTTTATTGTACACAATAAAATACAAAGGATAATACAAATAAAATCAAGACACAACAGGTACAACTTATTTCTAAAAATAAATCTCTTCCAGCAGACCTAGGCTAGAGAAATAGCATACTGTGACTGTGAGGCAGATTTATTAGTTTGTTGCAGAAAACTCTTCTTACCTCATCCGCAGTCGTCACTAATGATTTGTCCTGATCTATCCTTACTTTTACTTGATTAAAATCACCCTTGTAGGCAGTTTCATATACTGAACCAATCGACATTTTAATAGATTTTATACCGGCTTCAATTCAAAAGTTGCAAATCACGACTTCACGGTCACACACAACAAAACAGATAAAATAAAACGACAGTGACAACCAGTGTTGCCGCAACCGAGATCCCAAAATACACATATCCGCCGCAAAAAGTGTACATATTGTGACAAAAGTGTACATGAGCATTTTTTTTTCGCAAATCACTCATAACAGCAGTCTTTTTTTTTGTAGTAATTTTTTGGATGTTTTTTGGATTGAAAACGCCATTACTTTTTTCTTTTAATCTGTATGTACAAGGAATGACCCAAAGAATAAATGACGAAAAGAATGTACGCGATGGATAGACACGGTGCCGTGTCGTGGCCTATGCGCGGGAATGTGATGCGGGCTTAACGTACATCCAGCAATGTATTGTAAACTAATATTTTAGGGCCCGGTAAATTGGGTAGTGAGATCGCTGCTTCTGTGATGAGTGAAAGAGATGCTTTAATATGGAGTTTTGCTAGAGCAAGGGAGATAAAATGAGTTAGCTTTCTCTACGTTTCTCTATACGCAGCAGCGCTAATTTATTTCTTTGATTGAGATATTTTGGCGGTGAGTTCAAAGAAATTACACATGTACTGGCAAGATTACACATTACACATGGGAGCCCAAAAAGGTACGTCAAATGTGTAAAATGTACCCTAACGGCAACGCTGGGGTACGTTCAGAGCCGCTCGATCGATCGAAATTTAACCTGGTTAAAAATTATACTGCCCGTTCAGAGGCGCCTGTCAGATGAAATTTCGACCAGGTTAATTTTTATCCTGCCCGTTCAGAGACGCACCGGAAGTGAAATTTTATCTGACAGCGGCTAAAGTGCACGTTCAGTGCGTCCCGGAAGTATGAAACTCGTACGGTATAACATTTATACTGGGTCGTCTGAACGCACTCCTGGTGACAACAAACAAACACATTTTTTTTATATATTCTCCCGTTTGGGAAGGCGAAGAGCGGAGCCCATGCAGCCTAGTCTTCAGAGTGTATTTTCCTTTGTCTTCTTATACCTAAATTAACCTACGCTAACCTAAAAGTCATTGGAATGCGCCGGTGATTCACATTCCAATGCTCAACAGACTTTTGCGCGGAGATAACAATCCGAATCGTACGGTAGCGCCTACCTTTGCTTCTTACTCCCGCCATATTGTTCCTCGTCAGCAGATCATTATGTTAAATCCACCACATTAAATACAACAAACACTGCAAGGAACTAATTTAGAAGAGCGAGGAACTAATTTAGAAGAGCGAGGAACAAAGTCCGTCACATTTTTCATGCCCCCCGCGCAAAACCCCAACCAAACTTAACCTAACCTAGAACTCATTAGATCGCGAGTGGCCGCCATCTAATGCTCTCTGATGATTTACGCGGGAGTGTCGAGTCGAACCATATAGGATTTCTGTACTTTATTTCTTACTTTCACCACATTGTCTTTCACTACCGGCACATTATTATGCTAATCCCACTACACTAACACAATAATAACCGCGAAAAAATAAATTAGAAAGCCAGAAATACAGTCCATACGTGTGATTCGTTACGATTCCCGCGCAAAACTCCACAAACAAACACAAGCAGCCAAAGAGTAAAATAAAATCACTACATTTAAGAGTCGGCACTTCCATACTAAAATCGGGATTACATTTTTTCAAGAGTTTGGTTCTTATTCTCTAACAATGAGGAATCGTTTTCATACAAAACATCACAAAACCAAGCACAAGCAGCCATCGGCCAAAGATCTGGCCCAAAGGACTCGCATCCAGGCCAAAAAAAAAAAACATATGTCAGCTATCGTTCAAAAATTTTAACCGTTCTTTTGAATGTTTCCTGGGGTACGTTCAGTCGACCCAGTTCGATATTTATACCGATCGAATCTTATACTAGTGGGACGCACTGAACGTGCACCTTAGCCGCTGTCAGATAAAACTTCACCTTCGGTGCGCCTCTGAACGGGCAGGATAAAAATTCACCTAGTCGAAATTTCATCTGACAGGCGCCTCTGAACGGGCAGTATAATTTTTAACCAGGTTAAATTTCGATCGATCGAGCGGCTCTGAACGTACCCCTGATGCGACTCAATTACTCCTTCAATCGATAGTTTAATCACTAGTTAGATAGTTAGATCACTAGTTTTAGCTGTCACTTGGCTAAAATGTTCATTATCCAATCTGTAAAATTCATAGACTAAAATTGGTAAAAAAAAGTTACATACAATACAACTTTCGACTTTCGTTTCATTCAGTGTTTCGTTTCGTATTCGTACTGCAGAGCTTTCCTTTTAACTTTACTATATTAATCTATTTAATAAACATACTGGTGTTAGTAAAAATAAGCAGACCGTTCTTTTATGAAGATGTTTAGGAGTATCAGTAAAGGTAAGTTGCTCAGTCTCCCATTCATAATTAATTACTTATACAAGATAAATCTACATCGCGGCCTCTTGATTTGGTTCACACGTAATACAAACTAAATTGTGTCAAACGTTTCAGGTTCAAGGCAGTGAAAGTGAGATCAGGATATTGTTCTTTGACTAGTCCTGGGGACCGAGGAGGCAAAACTAAATCGTAGTTGTTGCTCCTAATTTAAGTGGACACCATGACGTACTACGATTATTATGATGGCAGTAGATTATTTCTATTCATATCGAATAGAATTGGTCTTCCGATTGATCTGGTGAGTATTTTTTTTTATTAATTTGATTGTTATTATTTGAATACACCTGCTACTATGTAGGCTATTTAGTTCTCTCATCTTATTATGTATGGCAATATGATAAGCCTTATGATTATGAATTATATGAAGACCTTAGGATTTATATAGTTTTAAATATGAATATATTGCATTGCATGATATTTAGTTTAAACACTTATTGTACCTATCTATACCATTTCGGCAATGTACAACATTACCTATACCAGCTATTGAAACTAAATAATATGGCTTAGTTAATTTCACAATTTATCAAACTTTTATCATATTTGTTATTAATAACTTTAGTATGCATTGTATTAAAATTATATACTTTATTTTCAATATATTTGAGGCTGTATTATGTTCAGGTCATATTCAAAGAAGCATAAGCAGGGAAATCACATTCCTAAGAAGTGCACAGATAAATTGTCTGTATTCTTATTAAGGATAATCCAGGAGAACTGTTGTATTATTAAAACAACCCTTCATTTACACATAAGAATAGCTTAGCAGCTTGGCTTTTGATCAGATATTTGCAGGTGCAGTCATCTTCAAAGATATCTGTTATCCATTTATTATTTAATTAAGAGCATGTGGTGTCTTACTGCAGGGTAAAGATATCTGTTATCCCAGTTTAATAAAACAAATAAACTTACAAAGCCTCTTTCCCATACCACAAACATCATAAATAATTATTAACACTGACGCATATTATTTTGTGATTTTTATTTTAGTTTTAATTATGACATGGTGTATTACAAACATATTATGTTATGCCGTTTCTAAAAATGTAATCTTTGTTGTATAATAAATATGACCTATGAGTCATTACCTTCTGGATGTTATATTATGTTATATTAGTAAGAATTTCACAATAAAATTTTGCTAGTTTCACTGCACAAAATGATACAAAGACTACATAATTATTTACATTAATTATTTTGGAGCTCATATCTAGACAACCATTGGAGATAGACAAAAAGTGTAAAAGCCAAAGTTGAAGGTAATTTTATCAGGTTTCATTATGTAGTACAAGAAAACTTCGCACGACGCACCGTTTTCGAGATTTGAGCATAAAACCAAAATACGGGATCTACTTTGTCGCCCCCCCCTCTTAAGGTCTTTTAGTGATTTTATCTCCTAACTATTCCAATCAAAGCTCCGAAGTCAAAAATCCTGCTTCCAACTTTTCCGTCCAGAATTATTCGTTGCCCAAGCTAGTAACCTTTTTGGCATAGTGTGAATAGCGACCCTTTTATTTTTTTAAATCTTTCGGCGCCCGATTAGACCTGAACTATTCGATTCTACTCGCAAATAGAAACCTAAAAAATACTTGCTGATTTTTGTATAAAGCATTACATTACTGAGATATTTCCACTTCGATTTTTCGAAATTCCGATATCTTTGATTTAAAATATCTCGCAAAAAATCTTAAAAAGTATTTTTGATTTATATTTGTGTGTAGAATCGAATGGTTTAGGTTTGATCGTGCGCCGCAATGTTTTAAAAAAAATAAGGGTCGCCATTCACAGTATGCCAGGCTCCACACAAAAATGTTACACCCCCTTTGATCCTATCTACAGTCTGTGAAGACCTTACAAGTTTTGTTAGGGATTGCCCTGTAGGTAGGATACTTGCACTGATCTTTTTGGGCCTAACACCTGTCTACCACTTGTAGATGACTGACTGCACATTTTTGCTATCTTGCTTCTAACATTGATAATGATAGATATTAGTGAATTCAGGGTGTTTATGCCATGCAATGCCAGTGTGCCATCATAACTTAGGGTGTGTTTATTAATATAAATAATACTACCATTCTATATTTTTTATTGAACTTGATTAAACACAATAATCATATTACTGCACTACAGCACGGATGGCCGCGCTATCACTGAGCGTTACAACACTCTTAAAGTACTCATTTTTGAAATAATTATTTTGTTACTTTATCTTTATTGAAACACCTCCTAAGATATGGCCACGCAATTAAATTAACACCCTGTATTCAAATAGGAAGCACCTATAAAATGGTCTTAGAATTTTTCGCTTAGCTTATGCTCTATTCAGTAAAGGCGACCTCACATAACCACGTCACGACGTCGTGATGTTGAACGTTACGTCAACATTAAACGTCACATCGTCGTGCCGTGGATATTCACGTCGTGCATCGTAAAAACCCCCGTCACGACGTCGTGACGTCCAATGTTACGTCATATTTGCGATCCCGACAACAGCAGAACACGTCTATTTGTAGTCCATTTCTCAAGAATAATCCGTGCAGCATAGGCTCGAAAAAGACAGCACGTTCCACATTGCCGCTACGTGCCTCGTCACGAATTCGTGACGTGAGTATGCACGTTATGCGACGTGGATATTCACGTCACGATGATGTAACATTCAACGCTGACGTAACGTCACGTAACATCACGACGTCGTGACATATTTATGTGTGGCCACCTTTAAACTTAAGTTTAGAATCACTGTTGGCACTGAAAGCTAGTATCATAATGTCATATTTTCCTTCCATTAGGTTAATTTTTTGATCGCACAAGTAGCTGCACTATGTCTGGCCCGACTATTTCGGAAGCCGTTGAGACGCGCTTCATCCGAGTTTCGCCATTATGCGTGCCTTGTTATAGGTTTGGTCATGGGATATTTCTGTTTTGGAAAGTAAGTTTCTTTTTTTATATAACATTATGCTTACTTTCTGCATTTCATCTTTTTATATTTTATGTCCTAAGTAGCATTAAAGTAGCTCTTGATTTATACAGGGTGTAAAAAAAGTGCTGCTTTCCTTTAAACCACATGTACTACTGTTGGTACCAAACAACTTTCCCAAAGAACAAAAATTTAAGCTCGTAAAAAAACATGCCTTGTCCAGTCCAGGTGCTCTCCTCATTTGCAATTTTGTATGGACAAGGCAAAATTTATTCCAGCTAATATTTTTGTTCTTTGGGAAAGTTGTTTTATTTGGTATCATCAGTAGAACATGTGGTTTAAAGGAACGCAGTACTTTTCTTTACACCCTGTAATGTTTATATGAAGTTGCACTAAAGGGGACGAGTGTTGGACATATATTACAATTACATAGCTAAGTTAGTTACTTATATATAGATATTAGCATGTAGTCATACTATTATTACCTGGTCCCTTTTGATGCAATCCCTCATACATACTTAGGATATAATAGATAAAAAAATGTTAATTAAAAATAGTATTAACTTAGGCATATTAATTAGAAGTGACTTTAACAACTAATAGCCTCCTCCATTATATTATAATCTTATAAATGTTCTTCTATGTGTAATATTGATTTTGATGTGTATTTTAATGTAAAACCAGTTAGTCATCATAATCGGTGGGTAATTAGCTTCTCTTCTTCAATTTTATATTTTTAACTCTACTACTATAATGTTGTTAATGAAAAGGAATTTCTATTTTTTATAATATAAACAAAAGCTTTCCGGACCGGCGTCTCACCCGCGGTTTAATTAGTTTTGGGAATAAGATACTTTTCCTACCGATTTTCCTTTTGATCCGGTAATTTTTGAGTTATTCTGTCAGTAACAAACTTGCAAAATCTTTAAATCTTTCTACAGTTTTATTAGTTTAGATAGATAACAAATTAAGGTGTAACCCCACGGCAGTTAAGAAGGTTGATTTCAAGATATGCAACCATCGCCCGTAATGCCTTAGAATATCATTCAAATCAGCGCGCGCTACGTCGTGGTGGTTACGTCCGTAGCCACGTCAAAAATGTGCGAAAAACGCACAAAAAAGCTAATTCCATAAAAACTAAGCGTCGGATTAAAAAATACTATGTACCAATTTTAGATAATCATAATACGGATAATTTCCCGAAGGAACCGTGAAAGCGCTGTTAATAGTTTAGAAGGAATATCAAATTTAAACCAGGTTTACTTTCAGATTTTTTTACCATACTTATTTATGAACTAGAATATTTTCAAATGTTGCAATTGTAGACCATAAACTAATTTCTTAGATGTTCATTTTAAAAACAACCATTTGCCGTTAGGAATCACCTTGACACACAACAATCTATCCTTGAAGTAAATAACAAACATGATAAGAAGCATGGTGTATACTTATAAACTGAAAACAAAGAGTCTTTCAGATCTCGTCTATCAAATGACTCAATATGCTATTTATGTCGTCGTGTTCAATGTTCTGATTGGTTTCATGTGTTTCAGGCAAGCAATACATTTGTCAGTCATGCCTATGCTAAGTTACACATTACTTAAAATCGTGCCTCACCATGTTATGGGAAAGTAAGTATAACTTAACTATTGACTATTGTGTGAATTTCGTCCTATATAATTAAACACTAGCGACCACGGCTCGTGCAACAGAGTCGAAACGTCGTGATAAAGTTTTTAGTTTTTACCAACAATCCGGTCAATCGACTCGAAATCCACACGACAGATGTAGAACCAACAATATAATTTCGCGTGTAAACACGTTAAATAAGTGAAATTAGTTCGTCTTACCTCTTACATAACTAAGATATTCGTACAATTTGGGCTTGTCCGTAAAATGGTCACATTCGTGTTTTAAAACAAAACAAAACAAGACTATAATGGTAGTATGTTAATGTGAGTCTTTATTGCATACTACATAACATACTAACAAAATGAAGGACAATTTAACAATGCTATCGATTCGGCGAGGGCACGACTTAACTTAATCTTGACTAAAATTACTGCCGTTATTATTTTTGTTCTCTTATGATAGAAAATGAAAGGTACAGACTTAAATTAGTTAAGTCGTGTTTTTTGCAACACCGAATTGCCACCAGTGTCTTATTTTGTCGCTGAGGGCGATATTCTTCTCTTCAGATAACCTAGTTGAATTTTAAAGTAATAATTTTTGACCAATATCTGATTTTACAAAACTGCGCTCCCGTTCATAATTGATGGAATAGAACCGCTTAAAAAAATTGCATACTTAAATGTAAATAGCTGTGTTACTTTCATGAGAGCATTAGTGCATTTAACTGTGTTATTAGAGCAGTTAACACTGCACCTTATTTGTGTATTTAGAGGTCGAGTCTGTTATCGCTCGGACGGAATACATGATGTTTTGTAAATAACAGAAAAATATTAAAAAGTTAGCATAAGGTGATTCAGTAAGGTGTGGAGTCGCTTTCAGCGATAAGATCAGACCGCCTTTGAAATACGAAATAAGTCATACGGTCATACGATATTATGCGATAAATCTTTTTTATTTTGTGTGTGAATAAAGAGTTTTTACTAAGTTTTGACTAATACATTAAATGAGATTCACTCTTACAAGTTTAAAAGCGAAACTTGTTTAAAAACCTGTTTTGATAAATATTAAGCACATTAAAGAATTCAAAATGTTGATAATGGTAGCAATTCGTGGTTGCAAAATACGCGACTTAACTAATATAAGTCCATACCTGTCACTATATCATGAGAGAACAGAACGGGATGGCAATAATTTTAGTTGAGATTTAGTTAAGTCGGGATGCCATAGGTACATATTCACAGTCCGTACTAATTTGCAAAGATGTAAATACCCCTATGAGTGAAACGCCGCCCCCCTAATCCCTCCCCGTTTGTTTCAGCGTTGTTTTAGCCGCATCCATGATATACTTGTCCTGCCTGCATTTGCATCGACAGATATACCACACGGCAGACTACTCACTTGATATAACAGGTACAGTCATAGCCAATTAACTTGACTTAAAATGACACAGTCCACGCATAAAAAATTTGACCTTATTAAATTCTAGCGCTTAAGCGTGAATTTTTCGTTGGTAAAATGTCTTAAAAATATTCAAGAAAATTACCCATTAGTATAATTTTGCCGACCT
>JARACY010006493.1:0-16766 GCA_029255725.1 Scrobipalpa atriplicella
TGGTCGTTCCGCCACATCTGACAAGTTTGAGGCAATTTTGGACTGAAATATGTATCCCTACCTCCATGCTGGACTGGGAGTGATAGGAAAAAATATAATGTGCAAGCTGCTTCTCCTCCCGGGCATGCTGTAAAAACCAGCTAAGGGATTCAAGGGTTTTAATGTATTGCAATTTAGTTGATGCGCTGACAACCTGTCACTATAGCAATACACATGACCATCTGAAATAACCCTCAAAACTTGTCAGACGTGGCGGAATGACCTTTCGGTCATTTTCACTCTGTCTACCCCATTAGGGATAAAGCGTGATTTTATGTATGTATGTCGTTTAAAAAAGAAACAATATCACATGTCTATCTAGGAAGTAAATTACATGAGATAAAATTGCATTTTTCCATGCAACAACCCATAAATCTAGTTAACAATGAATGAAACATTGTATGACATGATATACTCGTATTTCTACTCGGCCAAAGCCATATAATATAATGGATACTTTGAAGAAAACAACTCATTTTATTATTACAGTGTAGATGTAACAATGAAATTGGATGTGGTTCTAAGAAAAGTATACATACATACATATCAATCAATCAACAATCACGCCTTTATCCCTAATGGAGTAGGCAGAGCGTAAACAACCTTAACATAGGTCGTTCCGCCACGTCTGACAAGTTTTGAGGGTTATTCCAGATAGATCTGTATATTGCTATAGTGTCAGGTTGTCAGCCCATCGCCTAAATTACAATACTGAAACCCTCGGATCCCTTAGCTGATTTTTACAGCATGCCCGGGAGGAGATGCAGCTGGCACATTCTATGTTTTTCTATCTCTCCCAGTCCAGCATGGAAGTCTGCCCGGGAGGAGATACAAGAACTTAAAACAGACATAAAATGGCAGACATACCTACCACGAACATGTACCTGAAAATAAATGTTAACTTCTCTTGTGTTATTTTTATCTCGGTCACATTGAACTAACAAAAGAGTTATAAAATAAATCAAAAGAAACATACATATCCAAATGTATTGAAATGAATGTTCTCAATATTTCATGTCAATGGACCTATTTGCATATAAATAATAAAAAATGGATCAAAGTTGTTCCTCTTTCATAGTTACATTCAATATCACGTATAACAATACAATATATTACCCTATTTGGAACTTCTATTTGTACCTCTATTGGTTTCTTAGGCTCGTATTTATAAAGCGATCTCAAGAATGAGAGCAATATTGAGTGCGGATTTGACAGGTAATTTTGTACTGGAATGACATTTCTGATACGAACTCAAGCTTGCTGTCACTCTTGAGAGCTGTTTATAAATACGAGCCTTATATTGTTTGTTTTGCTTTGAAGTTCAGTCGGTGGTGCTATATCAATGAATTTCTGGTTGTCGCACAAATGTGATTAATTAATCTAATTTTGAACTTCTGAATGAAGCTCTTGTGTTGAGCTTAGGCCCGTATTTATAATCAGCCTTCAAGAGTGACAGCGAGTTTGAGTTCGTATCAGAAATGTCATTCAAGTACAAAATCTCCTATCAAATCCGCACTCAATATTGCTCTCAATCTTGAGATCGCTTTATTAATACGAACCTTAGAATACGAAACTTAAGATTAGAATGTTCATTTCCTTCCATTGTGATACGTTGCCTAGTTTTAAGGGTCTATGTGCTCGCGGCAACTGTCCCTTTCAAACCAATGACAGAATGCGCGCTCTGTCCTTTTCTAGCATGGGGCTGTTTCAAGCCGATTTCATATATTTTTGCATATATCTCAATGTATACAAAAAGTATTGAAAAACAGAGTTGATTATGATGTTCTTCATAATTATACGGTGATTTCGATATAACATTTGCTGTTTCTAAGCTCATAGAAATGTCACAGTTGTTCAAATTCGGCATTGAGACGCCAGTTTTTCATGATATTTCTGATGATTTCCTGGTGTAATCATAGTATTTTTAGATTATATCTATGAATCTAGTTGTTCTCCATATTTTAGAGAAGCTAACCATATATAGATTTATTGAAAATTCAACTATTAACTATACTAACAAAGTCAAATGCCGGACCGTGTTTAGCCCGATTTAGAGTACTTCCCTCCTTAATATTGTAGAATTAGGCAAACTGCAATGTACAGAAAAGAGTTTATGATATTTAGTCCCATGAAGCGTACCCATGTGTTAAAAATGTGTATTTATTTTTAAAATATGAGAATCAACAACAATTTTTCTGTTAAGGTACCGCAGACAGGATTTGAACGTGCGTCCTTGGAATACCGTCTCAACGCTCTAGCCAACTGAGCTTCTGCGGCCCTTGTCCTGAGCGGCGAAATTGGCTACTTTCCAACTAGTCAAATCAGCAACTTTTTATGAAATGTCAAAAACGCTTTTTTGTATGAAAATAGTAAATTATGACGTCACATTTTAGTAAATATTGACTAATCAAATCAATAACTTATTGCTGCTGCTGAGTTTTTTAGGTTAGTCATTATTTTTAAGAGTAATTTTTATGTTATCATTGTCATTTGTATGTTTTTGTTGAATAAATAATTATGAATTTCAAAAAAAAAAAATAACTTATTTATATACATTTAATTCGATTGTTAAAATCGAAATGTGCATTTTTTTTTAAATGATGAATGAAATCCACAATATTTTTAGCCATCAGTTTTAAGTATAAACGTTTTGAATTTTTTAAGCTACCCAGTCAAGTACCCAATTAATGACTGGTTGCTTTTTAGACCTTCATGAGTGGACGCTAGCGACATCTTTTCTTCACCTCTTTCCGAGTTCTAGTAAGTAAGTAAAGTACTAGCTACTTCAGAAATCATTGTGACGTCATCACTAGAGTATTCTGAAAACCAAGACTAGTCAGCAAGCTTCCTGACATTATCTTTGTTTTTTTTTGTTTTTTTTTTATGGCTTCTGCCCGCGGGAGCAATTTTGCCAGTGTCAGGGTTGGAAAATGCACAGAAGATCAAAAGAAAAGCCAAATAGTCGGTTTTATTTCGAAGTGATGAGGGTGAAATAGGAGGGATAATCAGGAAAATGAGAACGGGAAAGGGTAGGGGTTACAATTTTAATTTAAACTTTTCAAACCCATTGATTTCAAATTCAATATTAGTCACCGATGACGTAAATGGATGACTTTGGTTTCTGAAATCCCGACTTTGACCCGTCCTTGGTTATATTACATTAACATATTGATGTGATATTGTATGATTCTACGAACGTGTGAAGTAATACCTAGTGGTGTCAATAATAATTCAGAAACTATCGATAGACCTGTCGATTATATTGTAAATGGCAATGCTGCTATGCCATGCGTTGTCAATCGTTGCAATGTTGCCATTGCCAATCGTTAGTTGTCATAATATCAAAAAGAAAACTGTCATGTGTCATGTCATGAGATTTTGTCATGTTTAGCATAGGAGGTAATTTTAAACTAAGTATATTGATATTTTTACATACTTGTCTTGATCTAAAAATGGCAGGCGAAATTGGTTATTATCATACATGATCACTTATCCAAATCAAATAATCTTTTCACGACATTGGGCGCTTTTCCACTAGACGGCACGTCAACGGCAACGGCGACGGCACGGTACCGTCGACGATATCGTAGGTGAGATAATGTATGAAAATCTATGAAATTATATGACACGCTTTTCCACTTGCCGGCACGGCACCGTCACCGCATGTCATCGATTCCCATAGATATTGTCACGTGATCGTCCCGTGCCGTCGCCGTTACCGTTGACGTGACGTCTAGTGGAAAAGCGCCCATTTGCTATCGATTCGTGGAGAGCGTGACTTAACTAAAACTTAACCAAAATTGTTACCGTCCATTTCAGTTCTCTCAGGATAGACAATGGACAAGTGACCATTTTAGTCAAGATTTAGTGATTTTGTGCCTTTCGCTTATGAATTGATAGTATCAAAAGAACACATCGACAACAAAACTATCGATATCAGGACAATACTATTATTGCACAGCATGACACGGAAAATCCCTGATAGTAATATTCTTGAGTTTATACAAACAACTAGACCGGAACAAAACTGAACAAGGCCATTTTATAAGCCTGTTTCATTAACGTCTAAGCCATTAAGAAAGTTAAGGAGATGCAATAAATTTGCTTTCAGAAGGAATAAGGTACTGAACAAGGTCATCTGAAAATGCTGCCGATTCTGTTGCAGACACAACTTCAACTTATTTTAGTTTGGTTCAGTCACTTTCAAAATTTGATTAAAATAGAGACAGACGAAAACAGATAATTATAATTCTGTCAAAGTGATGTATAACGCTTACAATAAAACTAAACCATTTAGCATGCCGTCCAATGCCACGTCATTTTGACAGGATCATAACCAGTTGTTGTATTTCTGTTTCTATTTTATTTCAAATTCTAGAAAGTGACAGGACCAACCGAAAATAAGTTATGTTGTATAGTATACTTACAACAGAATCGCCACTAATGTCTTTATTTACAGTCAGACTAATTCAATTTGTAGAATAACGATGATTGATAATATTCTCGGATAGAAGTGATCTAGACCGTTTTAGGATTACTAAACAAATAAGGGTGATTTAAGACAAATAATTATGTAAAGACAAAGCCCAGATGGTGTAGTGGATAGGGCCGCGGCCTTTTGTGCAGGAGGTCGTGGTTCGAATCCCACCACGTACCAATGTGTGTTTCGGTTTTCTAATTTCATAATGTATGTTTATTCGGCGTTTTTACGGTGAAGGAAAACATCGTGAGGAAACCTGCACACACCTACGAAGAAATTGAAAGGTTGTGTAACCTAATCTAAGAATTAGAATTAGTAAATGGACGGTGAGAATCGAGGCCAGTATGTGGAAAATACTACAATTGTTGCACTAAATACGTTTCCATGTTATCACGAAAAACTATTTTAATTACTTTTTATTTTGCTCAATGGCAACCGAAAAAATAGTAAACATCATTATTTAACCTTAGGATGTTTCCTTTTTCCTTGAAGTTTCCTTTATAGGGCTAAATAGCTGCTGGTAGGCGTTGAAAATTGGCAATTTTATCGATTAACCTTTTATTTACCTGCCCGTATTCAATACATCCCACTGTCGTTTCCGTAAACAAAACTATTAACGGTTAAACAATATACCTACGAAGTGAAGAGTGTCGTTAAAGAGGTGAAAATACCTAGTTCGCACTAATAAGACATGGGCGTCCCTTGGGAGGGATTTTCCATACTCGCCATGATTGTCAAGCGGATTGGTGAGAGCAGGTGTATCATGAACACACAGATAATGCTGTTAGCTTATTATGCTATACGGGGTGTAAGGGACAGCGTCCCGCAAACTTATAGGGGTTGCTCAGTCAACGAAACTGAACAACTACCACCAGGATTTTTTTTCAGGAAACGAAAAAAAAAATTTGCTTTTTCATACAAAATGACCACATCGATCAGACAAATATGTGTTCAGTTTCGTTGACTGAGCAACCCCTATCAGTTTGCGGGACGCTGTCCCTTACACCCGGTATAATGTATAAATAAAAAATGTTGTGATCATGCATATGCGAAACAACTTGATTGGATGAATACTTTATTAAGATATAACAACATTGTATTTTGTAAATTTTCAAATGTTAATTTTAAATTGAATTTAGCTCAGATTTGAAGATAAACAGCTCTCAAGTGTGACAGCAAGTTTGAGTTCGTATCAGAAATGTCATTTCAGTACAAAACGACCTGTCAAATCCATACTTAATATTGATCTCAATCTTGAGATCGCTTTATAAATACGAGCCTAAAACATCACAATTACCTATACATACTACACATTACTACTTTACGGCGGTGGGCGCCCTATACCTAATACCATAATACCTAGACATATCTCAACTTCAAAGCAAAACAAACAATATAAGGCTCGTATTTATAAACAGCTCTCAAGAGTGACAGCAAGCTTGAGTTCGTATCAGAAATGTCATTCCAGTACAAAATTACCTGTCAAATCCGCACTCAATATTGCTCTCATTCTTGAGATCGCTTTATAAATACGAGCCTAAGAAACCAATAGAGGTACAAATAGAAGTTCCAAATAGGGTAATATATTGTATTGTTATACGTGATATTGAATGTAACTATGAAAGAGGAACAACTTTGATCCATTTTTTATTATTTATATGCAAATAGGTCCATTGACATGAAATATTGAGAACATTCATTTCAATACATTTGGATATGTATGTTTCTTTTGATTTATTTTATAACTCTTTTGTTAGTTCAATGTGACCGAGATAAAAATAACACAAGAGAAGTTAACATTTATTTTCAGGTACATGTTCGTGGTAGGTATGTCTGCCATTTTATGTCTGTTTTAAGTTCTTGTATCTCCTCCCGGGCAGACTTCCATGCTGGACTGGGAGAGATAGAAAAACATAGAATGTGCCAGCTGCATCTCCTCCCGGGCATGCTGTAAAAATCAGCTAAGGGATCCGAGGGTTTCAGTATTGTAATTTAGGCGATGGGCTGACAACCTGACACTATAGCAATATACAGATCTATCTGGAATAACCCTCAAAACTTGTCAGACGTGGCGGAACGACCTATGTTAAGGTTGTTTACGCTCTGCCTACTCCATTAGGGATAAAGGCGTGATTGTTGATTGATTGATATGTATGTATGTATACTTTTCTTAGAACCACATCCAATTTCATTGTTACATCTACACTGTAATAATAAAATGAGTTGTTTTCTTCAAAGTATCCATTATATTATATGGCTTTGGCCGAGTAGAAATACGAGTATATCATGTCATACAATGTTTCATTCATTGTTAACTAGATTTATGGGTTGTTGCATGGAAAAATGCAATTTTATCTCATGTAATTTACTTCCTAGATAGACATGTGATATTGTTTCTTTTTTAAACGACATACATACATAAAATCACGCTTTATCCCTAATGGGGTAGACAGAGTGAAAATGACCGAAAGGTCATTCCGCCACGTCTGACAAGTTTTGAGGGTTATTTCAGATGGTCATGTGTATTGCTATAGTGACAGGTTGTCAGCGCATCAACTAAATTGCAATACATTAAAACCCTTGAATCCCTTAGCTGGTTTTTACAGCATGCCCGGGAGGAGAAGCAGCTTGCACATTATATTTTTTCCTATCACTCCCAGTCCAGCATGGAGGTAGGGATACATATTTCAGTCCAAAATTGCCCTCAAACTTGTCAGATGTGGCGGAACGACCATTTCTTTGGTCGTTTACGCTCTGCCTAACCCATTCGCGATAAAGGCGTTATTATATGTATGTATGTATGTTATATCCTTACTTATATAACTTAATCAAGGCAAATCTTATACTTATATAAGTTACATAACACACGACATCCTCTGCACACTTTAGTGAACATGCATATGTTATTTACCATGAATGTCATAGTGTCCAATCGTAGAAAACATGTCATTTATGACTAGCATGCTATGTCATTTTCTAGTAGGGAATTTTTTCCAAGATTACCGGCGTTAGGTAAGTATGATTCGTTATAAAATATACCATTTTAAAAATGTGACAGGACATGGAAATAGTGTGAACAGAATACGCTATTTTCCTACTAGTCAAATCAGCTACTTTTTATGAAATGTCAAAACGCTTTTTTGTATGAAAATTGAGAGTTATGACGTCACAGGCCTGTAAATATTGACTACTCAAATCAATAACTTCTATATTTTTAACTCGATTATTAAATCTAAATGTTCATATTTTTTTAAATGGTGGTTCACAATATTTTTGCCATCAGTTTTAAGTATAAACGTTTTGATTTTTCATTAGCCACCCAGTTAGCATGCCTATTGACAATATTATGTACAGAATATTATGTATGACATCATTGACAGATCACGACATTTCCTTCTTTTTCTTTTATCTTAGTTATGCTATAATATTTATGTTTTATTTTATTTAAACATGGTGCTCCTACAAACTCTCCATGGTATCAAAAAGAAGGTCTTATCTTAGTTTAAATAGAAATACAACAATAGTACATTGTTTAACAAGGAGAGAACATGACCGATTCCCACGAGGGTGTAGTTTGAGGCCCGAAGCGTAGCTGAGGGCCTCAATACACACGAGTTGGGAATCGCATTTTCTTCCGAGTTATACATAGTGCTTTATACTACACCTATGAGGAAAATATAATCAAAAATCCTTGTAAGATAAAGAATGATATCACTTACATGAGAAGATAACTTAAGAACATTTGAAGTGTCATCATCCATGCGAACAGAACACAAACAAACAAAACACATATTAATACAGTTACACATTACATCGAAAACACTAAGCACTTAATTTACATTAAATAAGTCATATAAATCAAAGAACGAAAAAGAATTCGCGCGGACATGTTGATTTTGCCATATTTTTTACTTAAAAATATAAAAGAGACAAATGAAGCAAAGCACATACTGCCAAAAAATGTAAGTGGCCAGTATCATTTTGTGGGCTTCGACATACAAACTTTTTGTTTTTTGGCATTCGCCTGTTTCTAGTTTTGAATTATGAATTTTAAAAAAAAAATAGGAGGGGAGAAAATACTTTCTCCCCTAGGGGAGAAAGTAAATCCCATATATTTTTGCCGCCCGCATATTCGTTCGCTTGGATTTACGTACTTTCTTTCCTTTTTTTAAGTAAGAACTAATATACTTTCCGAATAGGTGTAGTATAAAATATATTATCTAAGCTAGGCTGTATAGGAAGTAGTGAATCAGTCCAATTGTCCCGAAAACAATTAATCGGCCGTAAAACACAGAGCAGCGATATAACTACCACCACTATTTATATATTAATAGTGATGTACAGCTGCTTTATCGATATTTTTATGTTAATTCGATATTTGTCTAGCAAATCTTTACAAGCGAGCAGGCTTCGTTGTATTACGGAAACTATGGACATAGAAACCTTAAATCTTCTTATTGTTTGTAAGCAGAGGTACTCTAAAAACAAACCCTAATAATTAGCAAGGGTATAACTCTAATAGATAACTTATTCCCACTATTAATAGTTAACTAAAAAAACGCGAGGCGGAATGTTTCTAGGACCGGAATTTCTGGTTAGTAATATTACATTTTGCTGATTCGAAGCGACTTTTTCCACATAAAGATTCATGACGTAGAATTCATCACGCAACGATAAGTTCTATGAACTCAATGTACTTATCAATGGGCATACCACAGAAATTATTCTATTATACCCGATGAGTAATTAATAAAGTAATTCAATTATGTGAATACGTCACAAATGAGGAAGAAAGGTAATGGCTCGATTACAGTTTTACGACATAATTTTAGTATGTATAAAAGTTTTGCGCTTAGATACATAATATTTTTAATTCAATATGTACTATTTTGGGTTAAAAATAAATATAAGAGTTCTCAGAACATACACAGAATCAAATAAATCGTGGTAAGAACCCGTTAAAATATCTAATAGATATAGTGAAAATATCCGCGAAAGTTTAAAATTAAATAGTTAATTTTTTTTTTCATGACAAAATAATATTTCATCGACAATGCCGAACAGCAATATCACGCAGAGTATAGCGCTAAGCGGTAAAGCCATTTGGCCTAAACCGCGATAGTGCGAGCACATTTGTCTTTTAAACTGTTGGTTGCTTAAATTATAATATGCCTCTAAATGGCTATGTAGTTATTTAAGTTTTTATATTGTTACATTTGTGTATTTGCTGTTGGTATTCCGAATAAAATAAAATGAAAATAAATAAATAAATAGGTATAATAGCCTAGAGCTCCTTTAGCTAATGGCTTAGAGCAACACGGGCGGAGCGGAAGGCCGTGTTGCTCTAAGGCTAATGGCAACGAAAAAATAAGAAATGTCGTCATAAAATAAGCAAATTGGTCCAAAGGCAAGGCATTCCCATATTATTATTTCCCGTACGCTAACGTCACACTGTTGTAAACTTGCGGATACGAAATCAACTTCTCGAGTAAAATGTCAATCCTTATTATTGTCTGAACTACTTAAGTTCTTATATCCTCGTTCGTATTTTGAAGCCAAGGGCGAAAAGAAATGTTTTTTTCCCTGTTGACTGGACTTTCGATCAGCGAAAAAATAAATCAGATTAGCAAGCTGGCCATTCATATTTTGAGTTTATTACTTTTTGTTCATATACCGGGTGTAAAGGACAGCGACAAACTGAACTAAACTGAACACTCACGTCTTTTTCAGAAAATGAAAATGAATTTGATTTTCCCATTTCATACAAAATGACAACATCAATTAGACAATTCTGATGAATTTAAGGTCGAAATATCTCCATATTAGTAATCTATGTGACCTAATAATAATAACCTATTAACGAAACTCATTAATATCGAGTTAATTAAGTCCAAGAACTTGATAACCATTATCGTCCATTAACTCAGACAAAAGACGATCAAAACAATTGAATATCTGACATGGATCACGTATCTATTGAAAACGAACTCTTTCAACAAATGAAAGGGTTCTATTACATATTCGTCACCCTTGTATTCTTACGGAGTAGGCAGAAGTTAATCAAAGCAGCGTTCGGGACCGATGGCTTAAATTGCCTTCCGAAGCTCGTCCTTTTCCTGGACAGAGAATAAGGCCTTTATGTGTTTTATCGCAATGTAAAATGTGTGATATTCGCAGAAGATCATATTGCTGTGTGTTTACATACATACATATAATCACGCCTCTTTCCCGGAGGGGTAGGCAGAGACCACATCTTTCCACTTGCTACGATCCTTACATACTTCTTTCGCTTGCTAAATTGCTTAAATTTGACATTAAATTGCTTATTTAACGTAAAATAAGGAACATGCTCTATGCTCGGTTCTTATTTAAAGCAGCTTATGTCAAATTTAGGAACGTCAAACACATATGTTTATTTGCTATCCTGTTCTAATGTCAAAGTAAAGAAAGAGACAGCGCTTAAAATTAGTTAAGAATGTGGCGGCCAGAATCATGGGCAGAATGCAATTATATCGCGGATTGATGCATAAGCCATAACCACAAGTATGGCCCAGCGGCAGTCGTGAGATAAAAATACAATACTCGCTAAGTAGATAATACGATACGTAGGTGAATATAATGTTGCAAATACATGAAGCATGGATAATTATGATTATAATTACCAACACGTGATACCTCTACATATAAAATATTTATTATTTATCATAATGAATGCTAGTGGAAGATTTTATATTGATGCGAAATACGTAATAAATTGTATTCATTATTTTATTAAGTAGGTACCTATGTGTTTGGGGTAAATCATAATCATATAAATATTAATTAGGTCAATATGATTTAATATGATCCAGACTTCCATGCTGGACTGGGAATGAGAGAAAAACATAGAATGTGCCAGCTGCATATCCTCCCGGGCATGCTGTAAAAATCAGTTAAGGGATTCGAGGGTTTCAGTATTGTAATTTAGGCGATGGGCTGACAACCTGTCACCATAGCAATTTACATAATCACCTGTATAATAAAATAACCCTCAAAACTTGTCAGACGTGGCGGAATGACCTTTATTTAGGTCGTTTTTGCTCTGCCTACCCCAATAGGGAAAAAGGCGTGATTTTATGTATGTATGTATGTATGATTTAATGAACTATAGTATAATATACACATAATGTACCTAAACACGGTGTATATGTGTCGTAGGATAATTTGATAATTCGAATCTTCGCGAAAATAAAATTATTGTTTTTTTTTTTTATTCCGAAACTTTCTTTGTACACCCCTTTTGGGGAACATAAATATTTAAAATGACCGCATTCGTCGCAGAGAAACAAAAGAAGGCCAGTTAGGTACAGTGGGCAGCAGGTCGAGTTATCCATTTCACGGACCAATATATATTGGTTATATCTACCTTGTTATACTATATAGCCAGTATAAATTGGTCCGCCAAAGTGGTAACTCGACCTGCTGCCCACTGTACATCGTCATAAAAAATTTACCGTTTTCTAACATTATTTGGTGTTGTCATTAATAGAAGATTTGATAAGAAGGTGGTGTAAACAATAAACAATAAACGGGCAAATAAAAAAAAAAACTTTCGTAAATTGTTGCTCTCGCTTCGCTCCCGTAACGTATTGATTCGAATTAAATTAAATGTCCTGTTCTTCTCGCTCGCGAAACGTGCTTATTGATTCTTCATAATATTTCGTGCAATGAAGCGCTCGCTTTGCACGCGTAACGTATGGGTTCATTCCTGTTTTGTGTAATGTCGTGCTCGCTTTGCTCGCGTAACATATAGATTTATTCAGATTTCGTGCAATGACATTATCGCTTTTCCCACGTAACGTATTAATTCATTCCTGTTTTGTACAATGTCGCGCTCGCTTCGCTCGCGTAACATATTGATTCTGCGATGAATGACTGGGAGGCCCAAAAATTGCAGTTGCCTATGGGCCCCGGATAGGGTTAATCCGGCCCTGGATAAGAGGCTAGCATAACAGAACTGACCTGAGGCATGTACCCTATCCTCGGGCCAGGGACCCCGCTGCCGGGGCTGCCGGGTCTACCGCCCAGCACCCAGATCTCTCCAGCGTTCAGCCTCCTTCTGCCCACTATGCAGGAAAGGAGGGTCGTCTTTCCGCATCCTGACGCTCCAAGAAGACCATATCTGAGGATTAGAGGTAACCAAAGTTAAAAAAAGAAACATTTAACCAACCGGTTAATAGAGTTTTAGTTTAGTTTATTTCTAGGTCAAGGTGACAAAGGCCATAAATTATTCGTCATTCATCGCCTAATACATCGAATTATACCCTCGATCCCCTTTGTGGTTTTTACAGCGATACCCGGGAAGACAAGCAGCTGACATGTTTTTCTATCGCTCCCAGTCCAGCATTGCTTACAAAACAAGAGCATAATATAAAAATATAAAATATTACTATTCCAGAAACAAACTAAACCTACTTGATAGTACCTACCTACCTATAACTATAATACTAACTTCCAAGTAAAGACTATATCAAACACTTATGAATGGAAAACTCTAGGAACTATAATTATTCCGGAAATCAACTACGGAAATATGAAATATCAGGAAATTACAAATACACATACTTCATTACACACACACACACACACACACACACACACACACACACAAACACACACACAAACACACACCAACATACACCATTTCTCAATAATAATAATATTAATTATACCTGTTACCTTCCAACACCTTAATTATTTCATTTTTATATTTTTAATTTATTTCTGTAACCTTGTGGATAAGTCCGAACAAAATTAAAATCGTTTTCTGGCTATGCTGTAAAAACCACAAAGGGATCGAGGGTATAATTCGATGTATTAGGCGATGAATGACGAATAATTTATGGCCTTTGTCACCTTGACCTAGAATAAACTAAACTAAAACTCTATTAACCGGTTGGTTAAATGTTTTTTTTTAACTTTGGTTACCTCTAATCCTCAGATATGGTCTTCTTGGAGCGTCAGGATGCGGAAAGACGACCCTCCTTTCCTGCATAGTGGGCAGAAGGAGGCTGAACGCTGGAGAGATCTGGGTGCTGGGCGGTAGACCCGGCAGCCCCGGCAGCGGGGTCCCTGGCCCGAGGATAGGGTACATGCCTCAGGTCAGTTCTGTTATGCTAGCCTCTTATCCAGGGCCGGATTAACCTATCCGGGGCCCATAGGCAACTGCAATTTTTGGGCCTCCCAGTCATTCATCGCAGAATCAATATGTTACGCGAGCGAAGCGAGCGCGACATTGTACAAAACAGGAATGAATTAATACGTTACGTGGGAAAAGCGATAATGTCATTGCACGAAATCTGATAAATCTATATGTTACGCGAGCAAAGCGAGCACGACATTACACAAAACAGGAATGAACCCATACGTTACGCGTGCAAAGCGAGCGCTTCATTGCACGAAATATTATGAAGAATCAATAAGCACGTTTCGCGAGCGAGAAGAACAGGACATTTAATTTAATTCGAATCAATACGTTACGGGAGCGAAGCGAGAGCAACAATTTACGAAAGTTTTTTTTTTTATTTGCCCGTTTATTGTTTATTGTTTACACCACCTTCTTATCAAATCTTCTATTAATGACAACACCAAATAATGTTAGAAAACGGTAAATTTTTTATGACGATGTACAGTGGGCAGCAGGTCGAGTTACCACTTTGGCGGACCAATTTATACTGGCTATATAGTATAACAAGGTAGATATAACCAATATATATTGGTCCGTGAAATGGATAACTCGACCTGCTGCCCACTGTACCTAACTGGCCTTCTTTTGTTTCTCTGCGACGAATGCGGTCATTTTAAATATTTATGTTCCCCAAAAGGGGTGTACAAAGAAAGTTTCGGAATAAAAAAAAAAAACAATAATTTTATTTTCGCGAAGATTCGAATTATCAAATTATCCTACGACACATATACACCGTGTTTAGGTACATTATGTGTATATTATACTATAGTTCATTAAATCATACATACATACATACATAAAATCACGCCTTTTTCCCTATTGGGGTAGGCAGAGCAAAAACGACCTAAATAAAGGTCATTCCGCCACGTCTGACAAGTTTTGAGGGTTATTTTATTATACAGGTGATTATGTAAATTGCTATGGTGACAGGTTGTCAGCCCATCGCCTAAATTACAATACTGAAACCCTCGAATCCCTTAACTGATTTTACAGCATGCCCGGAGGATATGCAGCTGGCACATTCTATGTTTTTCTCTCATTCCCAGTCCAGCATGGAAGTCTGGATCATATTAAATCATATTGACCTAATTAATATTTATATGATTATGATTTACCCCAAACACATAGGTACCTACTTAATAAAATAATGAATACAATTTATTACGTATTTCGCATCAATATAAAATCTTCCACTAGCATTCATTATGATAAATAATAAATATTTTATATGTAGAGGTATCACGTGTTGGTAATTATAATCATAATTATCCATGCTTCATGTATTTGCAACATTATATTCACCTACGTATCGTATTATCTACTTAGCGAGTATTGTATTTTTATCTCACGACTGCCGCTGGGCCATACTTGTGGTTATGGCTTATGCATCAATCCGCGATATAATTGCATTCTGCCCATGATTCTGGCCGCCACATTCTTAACTAATTTTAAGCGCTGTCTCTTTCTTTACTTTGACATTAGAACAGGATAGCAAATAAACATATGTGTTTGACGTTCCTAAATTTGACATAAGCTGCTTTAAATAAGAACCGAGCATAGAGCATGTTCCTTATTTTACGTTAAATAAGCAATTTAATGTCAAATTTAAGCAATTTAGCAAGCGAAAGAAGTATGTAAGGATCGTAGCAAGTGGAAAGATGTGGTCTCTGCCTACCCCTCCGGGAAGAGGCGTGATTATATGTATGTATGTAAACACACAGCAATATGATCTTCTGCGAATATCACACATTTTACATTGCGATAAAACACATAAAGGCCTTATTCTCTGTCCAGGAAAAGGACGAGCTTCGGAAGGCAATTTAAGCCATCGGTCCCGAACGCTGCTTTGATTAACTTCTGCCTACTCCGTAAGAATACAAGGGTGACGAATATGTAATAGAACCCTTTCATTTGTTGAAAGAGTTCGTTTTCAATAGATACGTGATCCATGTCAGATATTCAATTGTTTTGATCGTCTTTTGTCTGAGTTAATGGACGATAATGGTTATCAAGTTCTTGGACTTAATTAACTCGATATTAATGAGTTTCGTTAATAGGTTATTATTATTAGGTCACATAGATTACTAATATGGAGATATTTCGACCTTAAATTCATCAGAATTGTCTAATTGATGTTGTCATTTTGTATGAAATGGGAAAATCAAATTCATTTTCATTTTCTGAAAAAGACGTGAGTGTTCAGTTTAGTTCAGTTTGTCGCTGTCCTTTACACCCGGTATATGAACAAAAAGTAATAAACTCAAAATATGAATGGCCAGCTTGCTAATCTGATTTATTTTTTCGCTGATCGAAAGTCCAGTCAACAGGGAAAAAAACATTTCTTTTCGCCCTTGGCTTCAAAATACGAACGAGGATATAAGAACTTAAGTAGTTCAGACAATAATAAGGATTGACATTTTACTCGAGAAGTTGATTTCGTATCCGCAAGTTTACAACAGTGTGACGTTAGCGTACGGGAAATAATAATATGGGAATGCCTTGCCTTTGGACCAATTTGCTTATTTTATGACGACATTTCTTATTTTTTCGTTGCCATTAGCCTTAGAGCAACACGGCCTTCCGCTCCGCCCGTGTTGCTCTAAGCCATTAGCTAAAGGAGCTCTAGGCTATTATACCTATTTATTTATTTATTTTCATTTTATTTTATTCGGAATACCAACAGCAAATACACAATGTAACAATATAAAAACTTAAATAACTACATAGCCATTTAGAGGCATATTATAATTTAAGCAACCAACAGTTTAAAAGACAAATGTGCTCGCACTATCGCGGTTTAGGCCAAATGGCTTTACCGCTTAGCGCTATACTCTGCGTGATATTGCTGTTCGGCATTGTCGATGAAATATTATTTTGTCATGAAAAAAAAAATTAACTATTTAATTTTAAACTTTCGCGGATATTTTCACTATATCTATTAGATATTTTAACGGGTTCTTACCACGATTTATTTGATTCTGTGTATGTTCTGAGAACTCTTATATTTATTTTTACCAAATT
>JARACY010006494.1:0-16754 GCA_029255725.1 Scrobipalpa atriplicella
TGCACGGAAGATCGAAAGGAAAGCCAGATAGTCGATTTTATTTCAAAGTGATGAGGGTGAAATAGGAGGGATACCTGATGAGAACTTAACGGGAAAGGGTAGGGGCTACAATTTTAATTTAAACTTTTCGATGAATTTGGAGAGAAAGAATATAGAGGGGGGGTCTAGGGAAGAGAGGATGAAGTTCATATTGAGTGGGCGGGGGATAGAGGGGGGAAGGGTTTCATATAAGGATGGAGAGTATAGGGGGCAATTAAAAAAGATGTGGTCGACGGAGCCTTCCTCCAGTCCACACTCGCAGAGGGAATGGTCCCGAACCCTGATCTTGGCTAGGAAGGCAGGACCTATGATATTTTGTCTCGTCCAGTCTAATCTAGTCTGTGACGGCATTAGGTATGCTGTTTTGTAGCTGACATGACAGTGACAGTACATAATATTGTGAAAATGTCGAGTAGTGGATGTGCTAATGATGTAAAATTTGGACAGGTGATTCCATTGAGATATTGACGTGAAGTTGCACTTTGACCAGCTAAATAATTGAGGATGTTCTTTGACAAATGAGCAAATGAGCGGATATAGAAAGTTGATGTTGTGTCTGTTTATCTCATGTGAAATTGTATCAATGTGACAGGGACGACTTTCATTGTGGGGATAAAATATCTAGTCTTTCCATTATTATTTGATAATTTATAGTAGAACAAGGGTTTTATCGCAAAAAAAATATATCTACTCGCTTTTTATCAGTTAAACAATGCATTTTTCTTCAGTTAGATTTTTAACTTTATAACGCGTATGTTTTCAGGTTTTGTATGACTTAGTTTTGACCATGATCCAATATGCAGCAAAAATACAAAAATTCTGGTTTCAATAGGACGCTCATATCTACTACATAAATCAGCCAGTGACACGAAGGTTATCTTCAACTCGAGAACAAAACGAAACCTGCTTCGCTTATTCAGAAGACGGAAGTTAGACAAAAACATCCTCTCAAGCGGAAACCAGACAGTTTTTTTATTTGACGCGATTCAAATTCGTTCCAATCCGTGGGAGACGTTTCGGCTGTGTATTGTTTTTTGTTCTGTTTTCAGATTGTGACTTTGTTATTTAAATTTTTCGATTTTGTTTTATTTTGTGCCAGTATTCTTTATGAAATTGAAATGTTAGGCCGTTGTTCTATGAATGTTTCATTTATTACACAGAATTCATAAATAATGATGAATTCTCAGAAAGACTAGACGACCTCATTATTTTAATTATTGTCATCTTCATCTTCTATTTATCAGAATTATTTACAATTCTGAGAATACTTGTATTTATTCCCTTGAGAGATGCTTTATGACCTGAAAAGTTTTATCTGAGACTCGATTGATTACTCTCGATTTTATTTCTAAAATATAATTGGTTGTTAGTTGAAGTTAAGATAAACGCCTGTAGTGTATCCCTTACGGTTACAGGGCAGGAAACGGCCTTTTCAAGGGCCTTTTTGCCACTACTGTCAAATTTTAAGGGTCTTTTAGAAAGAACGAAAGCTGTTTATTCCTATAGTGTTAGGTTGATATACTGACCACTCTATAAAGCCTGTATCCCTAATTGGGTAGGCAGAGCGTCAACGACGCAAACAATGATCGTTCCGGTTCCGCCACGTCTAACAAGTTTTCATCCCATCGTCTAAATTACAATATATACTGAAACCCTCGAATCCCTTAGCTGGTTTTTACAGCATGCCCGGGAGGAGATGCATCTGGCACGTTCTATGTTTTTCTATCGTTTCCAGTCCAGCATGGAAGAAACTGACAATATACTCCTAGATTACTAACTCAAAGTGCAAGTCACTTATAAGTAATGTTTGTACAGATCATCACGTGTAATCGAAATGACACGATCATTTCGCTTCGTCATTTACTAGAAATCACGCGCAGAAGTAAGAGCTCTCTATGCCTTTACTTTTCTTCTTAAAATTAACTATTACGTTATAAATTGCCTTTCTAGCTCGCGCAATTTTGTATGGTGTTTCTTTTTTTATGGATTCAAGAGTTATGGGCATTAAGGGTCTATGTCCTCGAGCTCGGTATTCGAAATCTGTCAAAATTTGACGTTATTTCGCTACTCATACTGGCACAGGCCGTCCACACACACATAGGTTGATTCTGCAGTGGTACCATTGAAATACGTTTTGCGCCTCTAAGAGCGAGAACATTCTTCAGCATAATAGAGATGTTCACTTTTGTACGTAGCGTTAACGTGGTAATGGTAAGTATTGTTCTATAAAATAAAAAAATGAAAAATATTTCTTCTTACTTATTTATATGCGACAAGAGTTTCCCTTTTTCTTCAAGAAAAACAAATAGGTACTCTTTTAATTTTTTTGTAGAACATCAGTGAACACTGATCAGAGATCACATTAATAGGTACCTACCCTTTATACATAGAACACATCAAATAAACGTTTATTTTTACATTATTTAACAAGAACAGATTAAATGAAATCAAAAACTGGTGGAAATCGGTACAAGACTTCAAAATAAGCAGCAATTTCCGGTCTTGAATAATTCACATCAATACAACTAAACAGACCTGAAAGTGCCAAACTTAAAATGGCAATATCTCAAAAACTATCGATCCTAGAGTACTGGTGTATAGGGACAAATGATAGGCCTTGACGAGATCTACATTTCGGATAACCGTGTCACTTTTGACAGCTGTCATTTTGAAATGTAAATCTCGTCAAGGCTTATCATTTGTCCCTATACACCAGTACTCTAGGATCGATAGTTATTGAGACATTGCCATTTTAAGTTAGACACCTGTCATCTGAAATAAAGATCTTGTCTAGATCAGATAGTATTAGCCGGGAAGAAGTCATGGCCCAATTTAACACCTTGCCCTATAGCAAAACGCGCTGAATACGCGCGTACACGCGCGTTCTCTGCACGTTTTCAGCGCGTTTGACTTGCGTACAAAATACGCGATACTAACGCAAGCATAGTGTGAAAAGGTTAAAATTCGCTAAACGTATGAGTTGCGTCCTCTGCGCGTATTCAGCGCGTAATCATAACCCAGAGAATAGTTTAGTACTTTGTCAAAATCCTAAGAAAATCCAGTTTTTTTTATCAAAACACCGGATTTTCTCAGGATTTTGACAAAATACTAAATTTTTCTCTGGATTATGACCAGTATTTTGTCAAAGTAAGGGTTAGGCAAAATCCAGCCGCCATACAAAATAAAAAGTCAAATATCTCCTCAAAGATAAGAGATAGGTAGGACAATGGAGGGCTACTTCCAGTGGTCATGAAAATCCAAGATGGCGGATACAAAATGGCGCCAAAAAAAAATTGCTCCGATCAGTCTGAAATTTAGCAGGTGTGAGGTCGCTGACGTATTGATTCGATATTTTTGATTCGTTTTCCGGTTCCACCATTTTTCAAATTGGCTGCCGTACAAGCTCAGGGGCTTTTGTATGGAGAACTTTGATTTGGCTCTGGCGTAGAAACGGTTGCTCGTGGGGGGAGCTGATAGCACTATTATGGTGTTTCATGTGTTAAATTATTATTATTGTTGTATCCTCTCTCCCTACCAGCAACTGTTTGTCATGCAAGGATTTTCTGTATGGGGAGCTTTGATTGGCCCTGGCGCGGGAACAGTTGTAGCGAGGGAGGATGGGTATTTTTTGATGGGCAGTTATGTAAAACGACCAATCCGCGGAGTGGTATTGACAAAATACCAGACCCCGAACTACATTAAAAAAAAACGATGTCATGAGTCGTCGGGTCAACATGGTTCATGTCTGCGGGGATGAGTTGTCAGTGCGGGGTTAAGTTATCAGTGCAGGATGAGTTATCAGAACGGGGATGATTTGTCAGTGTGGGATAAATTGTCAGCGCGGGATGAGTTGTCAGTTGGGAATGAGTTGACAGTGTGGGATAAATTGTCAGCGCGGGATGAGTTGTCAGTAGGGAATAAGTTAACAGTGCGTGGATGAGTTGTCAGTGCGGGGATGAGTTGTCAGTGCGGGGATGAGTTGTCAGTAGGGAATGAGTTGACAGTGTGGGATAAATTATCAGCGCGGGATGAGTTGTCAGTAGGAAATGAGTTGACAGTGCGGGGATGAGTTGTCCTCTCATCCCGCACTGACAACTTATCTCCGCACTAACAACTCATCGCTGCACTAACAACTCGTCCCCCACTGACAACTTATGATGCGCTGACAATTTATCCCGCACCGACAACTTATCGCGCTCTGACAACTCATTCCCGCCCTGACAACTCACCTCGCACTGACAACTCACCCCGCACCGCACTGATAACTCTTCCCCGCACTGACAACTCATCCCCGCCGACACGACCCATGTTGACCCGACGACCCATGACAGCGTTTTTTTTTATTTAGTTCGGTATCTGGCATTTCTTCTATGCCATTTCGCGGTGTGGTTGAATCAAAAACTGCTCACTTCGCGGGCTGGCATTTCATCAGTACCACTCCGCGGATTGGTCGTTTTACATACCTGCCAAACCCCGAATTCGGCAATTGGCTTTTTCGTGTTTGCCAGTCCGCGAATGGTTGCTTCAAAACGCTCAATGGCCGAAATACAACCGAAATAAAAGGACATTTCGGGGATTGCGCGTTTTGAATTTGCCAATCCGCGAAATGATCCTTTTTTTCGGCCAATGAACGATTTCGGAGATTGTGCTGAATACATACAATGCTTTATCTCCACTCATACGTACAGTACGGCCATAAATATTGCCTTCGAAAGAGACAGCATTAGTATTAGTAGCGCTGTCACTTTCTTATATTTGACATAAGAACAGGATAGCAAATAAACACATGACATTGACATTCCTAATCTGACATTAAATTGCTTAAATTTGACATTAGATTGCTTATTTAACGTTAAATAAGGAACATGCTCTATGTTTGGTTCTTATTTAAAGCAGCTTATGTCAAATTAGGAACGTCAAACACATGTGTTTATTTGCTATCCTGTTCTTATGTCAAAGTAAAGAAAGTGACAGCGCTATCTTAAAATTAGTTAAGAATGGGGCGGCCAGAATCGAGGGCAATGTTAAACTAAACATTTCTTTTTTTCAAACTGAACAGCTTTAAAAAATGAACAACTTTTTTCATAACTGAACAACTTTTTTCAAACTGAACAACTTATTTTAAACTGAACAACTTTTCTGGAAACTGAACAACTTTTCTGGAAATTGAAACTTTTCTCAAAATTGAACAACTTTTCTCAAACTGAACAACTTTTTTTTAATGATTCGAAATATGAAAAATAAAATGTCCCGCCCATAGAAATTGACTCGAGCCGCTGACACCATTTGTATGGGAGGACCAATTTATTTTTCGTAATTCAACCTATGTTCTTTGTGGAAAGTTGTTCAGTTTCATGGGTAGAATTACACCCTATTTAAAAAATTGCTACATATTTTTTAAAGTCCTAGTATAATATTTTTATTATTTTACGTAATGTAAACTATTTCTACATTATGGGGTATGTGCTTGAAATAAAACCTCTTTTTATTGTATACTTATTTTACTTTTGTTCTATGGTACCACTGCAGTGACAGACTTGATTTTTACCTTGTAAGTATACAAGAAAAGATGGCGGAATTTTGGATGCGAGCGGCCGTAACCTCTCACCTTGACAGCCCGCAGGCGACTGAAAGAATGGAACATCGTGCCTGTCGTAATATAGGTTGAATTTTGACCTGCGCGCGCCATACTAATTTGTATGACAAAAACGAGCCAAATTATATTGCATATTTAATAACTAATTGCAATTGCTATTTAAATCGAATTATAAAACAATGACCATCTACGTGTTCTCTGTTCTTTTCTGATTAATTTGATGTAAGTATTGTTGCTTTTACGTCGCTCAAAAACTTACACTTAGTCAAGAGCTGCGTGACTATTTCATACTTTTTCATTGATTTCTCAAGCGTTTTTCTGTAATTTATTATATGACTGTATGTTATTATTATTTGATCTCCTTGTTCTCCATTTTATACTGAATAGAATGGTATAATGTTCTTATTAATAAAACTTTTTTGAAAGTACTAAACTAGTCAATTTCCGAATCTTGTTTAGCCGATTTCCCATACTTCCCTCCTTAAGAGATTATGATTTCTTTTAACTTTTTAAATCCGTTTCGTTTCGTGTGTTGGTTGGTGCTAAAGGTCTTGATATTATGGTTCAAATTTTTTCTTTTTGTTAACGATACTTACCTACATATTTTATCAACTAATTAACTGTTTTAATGTTACTATTTCTACTGTCTTATCATTTCATATTTCAGCAACTTTTCGTATCTCTTACCTACTAAGTTCAGACTTGTGTATCTTTTCAAGCTACTCTAAATTTTCATCACATCGCGACGCGATTGCGTCTCCCATTTTCTCCACATTTAATTTTATCGTAATAAATTTATATTAAAATCATAGTCCAGGCGACGCACGTCACTAAGTCCCCTCCATCCAGTCCAGTGAACACTTATTTTAGACCTGCACGCCACGCTTCCACGGCCTGCGTCAGTTGTGACGCGGACAGATTATAAAAAGATTAAAAATACGGTCAAGAGCGGGTTGGGCATAGACTCTTCAGGTGAAGGACACGGTCTAATTAAAAAATTAAAAATTTGCCTTAAAGTACCTCTACCGCGTATAAATCTAAGTACCTAGTTGTTGTTGGCAATTTTTAATTGTTACTAAGAATGTAAATATAAATTACAAAAAATTAAAGATTAGTTTATTTAGAGGGCTAAATAATACCTCTATTAACACCAACCATAATTTGACCTATCTCATATCATAACTGATGTTGGGTGACGATTTTTGAGAGTAAGTTTTGACCATGCTTACCTGTACAAGGATTATTGTCTCGTTCATGCATTTTGGAGGAGCTTATATTGTAGAAGTTTTTAATGTTTTTCTTAGGGATCCCCAAAACCAACGTCCGTAAAAAGAAACTTCCACTGGATTGGAAGGTAAATTCAATTTCGTACCGAAGATTAAATTTTCACCAGGTTTTTTTGCTGGGAAGAGAACTCATTTTCAAAAAATTCGCTGTCGAGCTTTTCAATTGGTTGATTTTCTACGTTCGTAGATTCTTAATACGACGCTGTTAAATAATTCTTATTTAAATTTACTGTTACAATTAACACCTGGTATCATTTGGGTTGTAGAGAATTTATATAAATATCATTGTATCTACATAAAAACGCTGCTTACACTGCAAAATTACGAAGAAATTCTCTCAAAAGACATAAAATTATGAACGGCGTCTCTTAGATGTATGAAACACCCAAAAATCTGGGAAGCCGCCCGAATCTGGGTTAAAACCTCGAGATAAAAACCCGGATAAGAGCACCTTAAGAGATAACAGCTGTTCAGAGATTTCTGGAAACGTCTGTCTAGATGCTTTTATCTTAACTAACCTAAATAACTAAGATGGGAAAAATACACAGCGTTTTAAAGGAAACTGGGATACAAGAATAGCCAAAATATTTATAGGCTTTCTGTAATAATTTTATAGTTTTCTCTTTCATAACAAAATTGCATGATTAGAGACTGAATGCGAATAGTTTTTGGGTTTACTACATTCCAAGGATTTGGTAGCAGAGTTCCCTATGAATGTAACAAGTAGCCTTGTGCTCATTAAATTCGCCTGCCAAATGCATTGAGTAAGTCAAATAACCCCCGAATTGGCCCAGTACAGGACTTCTTCTGATCTATCTGTATATTAAATCATAGTTGCACAGGTCTTTTCTATTTAATACTTAAGTACCATAAATACATTACTGTTCTTTCTCTTAAGCTAAACTTTTCTTTAGATAAAAGCTGAGCACTTTTAACCGCCTCCTTAATTAATCACGTTGCCGAGTTATACAGTTATACCCTTGTGCGGAGGAAAATTAAAATTCATTTTTCCTATGGGATATTTTACCCTTTTTGTTGAGAGCTTTTTAAAGAAAAGTGCATTATGCAGTTGTGGTTGCTATTTTTAAGGTAGAATGGTTCGTTTTCGCTTGAAGTTTATGAGTCTTGTAATGTGAGTTTGTTGAAAATTTAATGACTCTCAATGTTAGCTTAAAAATTAATTTCATTGTTGATATTATAAATTATTTTTCTTGTGTAGCAAGGCAAGGATTTGTGTTAAATCGATTAGGCTTTATGAAAATATCGAGGACATAAATATTAAAATAAATATAAAGTTTCCTCCAAATAAGTTTAACATGTAGCGTAGGGAGATATTAATGAAATATTTCGGAACTTTACTTTTCACTGTAATTTTGATAATCTACTTAGAAAAGAGTACCTACCTATACCTACATAATTATATGAAAACATACATAGAAGGCCCACCATAAGCAAATAAATAAATCATAACCCAAGCCTGTCCTAACAATCCACCAACAAAACTCGTCATTCCTGTCCTGTAATGGCAATCTATGGGCACCATAAATCATCCCATAGCACAGGACATCCATCATGGCGGCAACAATACTTCGTTACCATCGTGTATTCGTGTGATCCTGGTACCTGTGACAGTTTTGAGGTTGTACCAAATAAACTGACTTGCGACTGAATTCTACCTGAATCTTTCTTTGTGTGTGGGAAAGTGGGAAGGCTTATGATGAGCTCGCCCCATCGTCGACTCTGTCTGTGTCGGTCATCTCTGTAGACCAGAGTCAAGAAAAAACTTAAAAAAAATAAAGTTCTGTTAGGACTGGTCCTAGACAGAAAGTTTTTTGATAGGCCCCAAACTTAAGTGGCCTGGAACAAAAGTTAGGTGGGAATTCACATGTCGTTGAACCTTTGGCGCCAATGCGTAGTCGGTTCATAGGCTATGGACCAATGAATATCGAATGGTGCACTACTTTGTCGTTGCAGTTTAAAATATATTCGAAAAAGATTTAAATGACTATGTTATTTACAGTCCGGCGATTTCGTGTAGATATCGGATCATTAAACGTTAGAATCTGGTATAAAATTTCCCATTGTACGTAACTCAATTTTCTTATTATATCTTAAAATAACTTGTAAGAATCATATAACAATGCAGCTATACAATCGAACGGACCGATCGTCACAAATCATTTCTTAGAACACGTGTTTCTATCTATAATAACAAGAGGAAGTCTGTAGTTGTATGTATGTGTTTGCCATTTTCCTCTCTGACATAAAAGAAAAACAATAAAAAACAAGCTATTTATATAAAAATAAAAACGTGAATATTATGGGTCACGTTTTTAAATGATACAAATAAATCAGAATGCTCCGAACACCGACAATTTTCATTTCAAATCCGTTAATGCTAGATACTTTACCGCGAACTTAATAGGTTGCTACCCAAATACGTATCACCTACTAAGAAAATGTACGACCACAAGAGCCTTATCGAAACTGAACTAGTAGGTACTCGATTGTCTCCATAGCAAGGACAAAATAAATGTAAAACCGACTAAAGATCATATTCACGTAAATATAACCAAAGGCCAGTTTTGTGAGTTTAATTTTAAACCCAATTGCGAAACTTGTTCAGTCGTAGTGACACACTCTCAGCAAACATAATTGCCTTATCGGCTTACATCCATCTTGATTTCAGAACATTTGAAATATTCTTCTTCTATCGAGTCGATGACAAGAATACACCTTATCTTTCTTTTTCTTTAAATTTCCCTAGCCCAGTAATCCGCAACCCTGACTGCGTTGTCGGTTGCCTGCATTAACTGCTCTCGCGAGCAAGTGGTGGGGCATGTGGAGCAAGCTATTAAATGGGACATGGTCTGTGGGTCTACCCCGCATTTGCATCGAAGATCGGAATCTTGTGTGAATCCCCACCTGAAGCGATTATCTTTGCTCCGGCCGACTTGAGTACGGAGCCTATTTAAAGACTTCCAAGTCGTCCTCGCAAGATTGTGTCCAGGTGGGAGATTTTCCGACAGTGGCACAAAGGGGGAAGGTAGGTTAGTTTTTTCTTTCCATAACCGGCATCTCGCCTGTTGCGGGGCTTCAACAGAAATTGGACTGACACACTTCATAAAGCTCCTGCGGCTTTTGAGCCTTTGAGGCACAGGGCTGTAGTTGTGCATCGGATGAAGTGGGTCAGTTTCCAATTTGGCCCTCTCAGTGGAACTTGTAACTGCTCTACGGATTTCTGGGGGCGCTATTCCTGCCAGTGGATACAGCATTGGTACCGGGGTCGGCTTAAGGCAGCCAGTAATTATACGGCAGGTTTCGTTGAGTGCTGTATCCACTTTCTTGGCATGGGCAGAGCGCTCCCACACGGGACACGCATATTCGCCCGCGGAGTAGCAGAGCGCCAGGCCAGTAATCCGTAGAACTGTAGGTGAGGCACCCCATTTGGTTGAAGTTAGTTTGCGCAGAAGGTTGTTGCGAGCACATACCTTCTGCTTAACATTTTCACAGTTCTTTTTAAATGTGAGTGACCTATCTAAAGTTACACCGAGGTATCTTGGGTGATCGCTGTGGGCAATCGGCACTCCTCGCCATAGAATATTAAGATGACGACCCGCTTCCTGGTTGCGCAGATGGAATACGCAGGACTGGGTTTTCAGCGGGTTAGGCTTCAAGGCGTTACCTTCGTAATACTCCGATAGTACTTCGAGTGCAGCTGAAAGGTTTGCTTCAGCTTCCTCGAAAGTTGCGGTACGCGAAGTAAGGGCCAGGTCATCAGCGTATAGGAAGCGGGAGGTACTAGGGCTTGCTGGCTGGTCGTTGGTGTAGATATTAAAGAGAGTAGGTGCAAGGACGCTACCTTGCGGTAGGCCATTTTTCTGGTTACGCCAACGACTTTTATCAGAGCTGAGATGAACCTGGAAGCGCCGATTGCGGAGCATTTCGCCCAAAACTTCCACAAACTTGCTGTCGCCGGTTATGTTGCCCACTTTCCATAGAAGTGTCTTAATGTTGACCGTATCATAGGCTGCAGAAAGGTCAACAAATACAGCGCCTGTCACCTTACCAGTCTCAAAGCCATCCTCAATATGCTGGGTGAGCTTGAGGGTCTGATTGCAGCACGACTTTCCAGGTCGAAACCCAGCCTGCTCAGGAATCAGTTCGGGGTCAATAAGACAGGTAAGACGGTTTAGAAGCATCCTTTCCAGCAGTTTATATGTATGGCACAAGAGTGAAATTGGCCTGAAGTGTTTTGGATTATCTGCGGATTTACCTGGTTTCGAATTGAAATATGATCATTGGTGATATCCATTACATGTTGTAGGTATATTTGAACAAAGCTATATTATATACCTTAGATCTAGGAGTAAGGTAGATAGATCGCTGCGAACAATGTAAATGAAGCAATCAGATCAGGTTTCTGAGTGTACTCTGTATTTATAAATTGTTGCCCCATTACTAAGCCCAAAAATTACGTATTTTACCCCAAAAAGTCAAACAATCCGCCTTATCTGTACAAAACAAAAGGGGTTAAGTATCCCGCAAAAGATTATTTTCCTCGACCTTAAAGGGCCTTGCTGTCGCCACCAGCGAATGACCTTACTCTGTTGTAAGAAGTTGTGACAACTGCGTAGGCTTCTTAAGTATTTTAGAGGAAATTGCTACTTTATGGAGAAGGGAATAAAGTTGCCAATAAAGATGTGATTTTTGTTGGTATATTTATTGCTGAAATGAGAGAAAATACATAATACAGAATCTGGAGAGTTGATTCGTGTCTGTTGCAAAAATCAATTACATAAAAGTAGTTTACATGGTGGACCAATTTTGATCTTTCAACTGTCATTAATAACAAAAATGGCGAATAACTTGTTTTTACCATAAAATGACCCGTAAAGTGCACATATGCCATTGCTGCAATGCCTTATAATTTCGAACTGTATAACTTTATTTGCGGAAAAGTTTACGAGTATGATTGATATTTTATATTTTAAAAAACTTATTTACAGTACAATAAAAAAGTACAGTACAATAATTATAACTCAGGGCCAGTTCAAAGTCCCAGACGGAAGTTAATAAAAACGTCTCGTGAACTGTCAACTCAGAATACTAATGAATTGAGTTTGCCACGAACGAAGCTTTTACTCACCGCTTCGTTTGAATTTAGAATACAGGAAGGGTCTGGTCTAGATAATATTAAACAATGCTGTCGAATCTTTAGTTTTGATAGCCTAACCTGACATTGGGCACAATCTCATTGCCTAAAACCTTTTTTTTATTTGATCTGTAGTCTGTCTTAAAGTAGATTTAGTAAGTGACATATAGAATCGAGCTCATAGTGTCGAAACTCCAGTTGTAATAGTCAAACGTACAATGCCCGATTTGATACGTTACGTCAAATGGATCGCTCTCACTTTCGTCGGCCAATCGCTACGCGTGATCGTTGGTGTTCGAATTTTGAATCCGCTATCTGCCTTTTTCAGCTGGTTTTTATTTTTTAAACGAAAATTGGGATGATGTTGCTTGCCAGTGACAGTGGGGGTTCGAATTTTGAATACTCTATCCGCCTTTTCAGTTGGTTTTTAATTTTTATTTTTTAAACGAAAGTTGGGATTATGCTGACTGCCAGTGACAGTGAAATGATGATTTGCTTTTTATGAAGTGGTTGAGTTGTCTACTGTAAAATTACTTAAATTATGTTGGTCATACTTAGAAGTTCTAACAAAGCAATATAGTACGTTCTAGTTCTAGGTAATTTCAACTACCTACTGTTAAAATAATATCCAAGTTTTGACCCATGAACTACTCAAAATTTTATTTCAATTGCATTTATTTATTAAAATGTCATTGAAATTCTTTAAAACCTGCGCAGTTTCTATATGACGAGGTATTTAATTTCGCCCTTTCATGAAATTAAAGAGCTGAGTCGCGTGAGTTCTTTGGAAATATATTCCGGTCAGTTCATACGATAAGTGCAGCCTTTTCGAGACCTTTGACAACTTGTGTGCCCTTTTGACGGACCTTTTCAGTACCGCCATAAATGTATCGCTTTTACATTCTTAAAAAGGTTTCTGAATTTCTCTTTAATTGTATTAGACAGGTTGATCCTCTATAATTATATGTTCAGAAATAGGGCTCTAACATTTTCGTCAAAAATCTAATTCTCTGAATAAAGTTTAAAAAATATTGAACTTTAGAATCATGTATCAGTTTTTTGTTGACTGTAAAAACTCAGACTAAAAGTAAATAGCTCCACCGTAAAAGCAACCGAATAAACGTATTTAAAATTCGGAAATCCGAAAAAAACATTGGTACGTGGTGGATTCGAACCACGACCTCCACAGGTGGCAGCCGCCCTATCCACTACAACATTAGCATTAAATGTACCTACATATTTAGGATGCAATAAGCGCTTCAGTTCAGCCTCATTACCGCTTCGATGGAAGATTACAACGAAGATCCTTAATCATTAAGATCCCTTTACAGACAGACTGCAAAATTGCCTCTTATCCACTTAACAGTCCCATTTCTCATATTATCTCCTCAGAGCTCGATTCTATATGTCACTTACTAAATCTACTTTAAGACAGACTACAGATCAAATAAAAAAAAGGTTTTAGGCAATGAGATTGTGCCCAATGTCAGGTTAGGCTATCAAAACTAAAGATTCGACAGCATTGTTTAATATTATCTAGACCAGACCCTTCTGTATTCTAAATTCAAACGAAGCGGTGAGTAAAAGCTTCGTTCGTGGCAAACTCAATTCATTAGTATTCTGAGTTTGACAGTTCACGAGACGTTTTTATTAACTTCCGTCTGGGACTTTGAACTGGCCCTGAGTTATAATTATTGTACTGTACTTTTTTATTGTACTGTAAATAAGTTTTTTAAAATATAAAATATCAATCATACTCGTAAACTTTTCCGCAAATAAAGTTTATACAGTTCGAAATTATAAGGCATTGCAGCAATGGCATATGTGCACTTTACGGGTCATTTTATGGTAAAAACAAGTTATTCGCCATTGTTTTGTTATTAATGACAGTTGAAGATCAAAATTGGTCCACCATGTAAACTACTTTTATGTAATTGATTTTGCAACAGACACGAATCAACTCTCCAGATTCTGTATTATGTATTTTCTCTCATTTCAGCAATAAATATACCAACAAAAATCACATCTTTATTGGCAACTTTATTCCCTTCTCCATAAACGTAGCAATTTCCTCTAAAATACTTAAGAAGCCTACGCAGTTGTCACAACTTCTTACAACAGAGTAAGGTCATTCGCTGGTGGCGACAGCAAGGCCCTTTAAGGTCGAGGAAATAATCTTTTGCGGGATACTTAACCCTTTTGTTTTGTACAGATAAGGCGGATTGTTTGACTTTTTGGGGTAAAATACGTAATTTTTGGGCTAGTAATGGGGCAACAATTTATAAATACAGAGTACACTCCAGAAACCTGATCTGATTGCTTCATTTACATTGTTCGCAGCGATCTATCTACCTTACTCCTAGATCTAAGGTATATAATATAGCTTTGTTCAAATATACCTACAACATGTAATGGATATCACCAATGATCATATTTCAATTCGAACCAGGTAAATCCGCAGATAATCCAAAACACTTCAGGCCAATTTCACTCTTGTGCCATACATATAAACTGCTGGAAAGGATGCTTCTAAACCGTCTTACCTGTCTTATTGACCCCGAACTGATTCCTGAGCAGGCTGGGTTTCGACCTGGAAAGTCGTGCTGCAATCAGACCCTCAAGCCACCCAGCATATTGAGGATGGCTTTGAGACTGGTAAGGTGACAGGCGCAGTATTTGTTGACCCTTCTGCAGCCTATGATACGGTCAACATTAAGACACTTCTATGGAAAGTGGGCAACATAACCGGCGACAGCAAGTTTGTGGAAGTTTTGGGCGAAATGCTCCGCAATCGGCGCTTCCAGGTTCATCTCAGCTCTGATAAAAGTCGTTGGCGTAACCAGAAAAATGGCCTACCGCAAGGTAGCGTCCTTGCACCTACTCTCTTTAATATCTACACCAACGACCAGCCAGCAAGCCCTAGTACCTCCCGCTTCCTATACGCTGATGACCTGGCCCTTACTTCGCGTACCGCAACTTTCGAGGAAGCTGAAGCAAACCTTTCAGCTGCACTCGAAGTACTATCGGAGTATTACGAAGGTAACGCCTTGAAGCCTAACCCGCTGAAGAACCCAGTCCTGCGTATTCCATCTGCGCAACCAGGAAGCGGGTCGTCATCTTAATATTCTATGGCGAGGAGTGCCGATTGCCCACAGCGATCACCCAAGATACCTCGGTGTAACTTTAGATAGGTCACTCACATTTAAAAAGAACTGTGAAAGATGTTAAGCAGAAGGTATGTGCTCGCAACAACCTTCTGCGCAAACTAACTTCAACCAAATGGGTGCCTCACCTACAGTTCTACGGATTACTGGCCTGGCGCTCTGCTACTCCGCGGGCGAATATGCGTGGTCCGTGTGGGGAGCGCTCTGCCCATGCCAAAGAAAGTGGATACAGCACTCAACGAAACCTGCCGTATAATTACTGGCTGCCTTAAGCCGACCCCGGTACCAATGCTGTATCCACTGGCAGAATAGCGCCCCCAGAAATCCGTAGAGCAGTTACAAGTTCCATCTGAGAGGAGGCCAGAATTGGAAACTGACCCACTTCATCCGATGCACAACTACAGCCCTGTGCCTCAAAGGCTCAAAAGCCGCAGGAGCTTTATGAAGTGTGTCAGTCCATTTCTGTTGAAGCCCCGCAACAGGCGAGATGCCGGTTATGGAAAGAAAAAACTAACCTACCTTCCCCCTTTGTGCCACTGTCGAAAATCTCCCACCTGGACACAATCTTGCGAGGACGACTTGAAGTCTTTAAATAGGCTCCGTACTCAAGTCGGCCGGAGCAAAGATAATCGCTTCAGGTGGGGATTCACACAAGATTCCGATCTTCGATGCAAATGCGGGGTAGACCCACAGACCATGTCCCATTTAATAGCGATTGCTCCACATGCCCACCACTTGCTCGCGAGAGCAGTTAATGCAGGCAACCGACAACGCAGTCAGGGTGCGGATTACTGGCTAGGGAAATTTAAAGAAAAAGAAGATAAGGTGTATTCTTGTCATCGACTCGATAGAAGAAGAATATTTCAAATGTTCTGAAATCAAGATGGATGTAAGCGATAAGGCAATTATGTTTTGCTGAGAGTGTGTCACTACGACTGAACAAGTTTCGCAATTGGGTTTAAAATTAAACTCACAAAACTGGCCTTTGGTTATATTTACGTGAATATGATCTTTAGTCGGTTTTACATTTATTTTGTCCTTGCTATGGAGACAATCGAGTACCTACTAGTTCAGTTTCGATAAGGCTCTTGTGGTCGTACATTTTCTTAGTAGGTGATACGTATTTGGGTAGCAACCTATTAAGTTCGCGGTAAAGTATCTAGCATTAACGGATTTGTAAATGAAAATTGTCGGTGTTCGGAGCATTCTGATTTATTTGTATCATTTAAAAACGTGACCCATAATATTCACGTTTTTATTTTTATATAAATAGCTTGTTTTTTATTGTTTTTCTTTTATGTCAGAGAGGAAAATGGCAAACACATACATACAACTACAGACTTCCTCTTGTTATTATAGATAGAAACACGTGTTCTAAGAAATGATTTGTGACGATCGGTCCGTTCGATTGTATAGCTGCATTGTTATATGATTCTTACAAGTTATTTTAAGATATAATAAGAAAATTGAGTTACGTACAATGGGAAATTTTATACCAGATTCTAACGTTTAAT
>JARACY010006495.1:0-16744 GCA_029255725.1 Scrobipalpa atriplicella
CTTGCGGCCCGGCGGTTCAAGGGGCAAAACTTTTAACTAACTGATTTTATTTTTATTCATTTGAATTTTTGAGATTTAAAAAACTTTCATTCTAGTCTAGTACCTTCTCTCTTACTCTCTTTATACGGATATCGCTAATAGTTATTCATTCTACACGAAAATCCTACAAATATTATAAAATGAGATAGTTTGGATGTTTGTTGGATGGATCGGGATGAAACTTGGCACACATTGGTTAGGTTAGGTTCTGGAATAGGACATAGGCAACTTTTTACCGCGGAAAAATCTTCATTTCCACGGGAAAACTCATTTGTGGGGTGACTCATGGGCGGGTAAATTGCGGCCCGCCAAAATTTTTTTTAAGGAAATTTGGCCCGTGAGGTCAAAAAGGTTGAAGACCACTGATCTAGCACATAGTGCGCTTACTCCCATAATGTCAAAATCTAGCTATCATTTTAGGGTTTTAGGTGTACATTTTAACGTTAGAATCAGACCAATACATTTGTCAAAAAATTTATTATCTTCCGCACATATAAAAAATATATCAAGCTAGCAAGCGGCTTTCGTGAATTAAATAGATCAGTAGAATGAATTTGATAGTTCTAGCAGCCGTAGGACGTCCTCTTCTGTAAATAAAAATGTTAGCATCAAGTCGTATCGGTCTACGTACACATATTTAAGGAGTGGGAAATGGATCCTATTTGAGAATGAGTAGTACATGTTACATTTTTAACAGCAACGAGATTTTTATTGACCCCCTCTACTGTAAAAACGATGTAACTTGTAAAAAAAGGTAATTTGAATTTGTCAGTTGAGAAATATTAAGGGATATACATTTTGTTGTTTTACAAGTGTCGTATCGTCTCTAGTGGGATATAAAGATTATAATGCTATAATTTTAACCAAAGTTATTGCCGTCTCTTTTTGTTATTTTAGGATAGAAAAAACAGGTGACCATTTTAGTAAAGTTTTAGTGATTTTGTACGTACGAATCGATACCATTGCCCACCCAAGCTTGTTTTTCACTATAAAAAAAACAAAGTCGGTTGCTACGTAATTGTAGCAATATTTTAAATTTCGAAGCAAAAAGCGTCCATATTTTCGACGGCAGTTGGTTCTTACAGGTGTTCTATTGTAACGTTTGAAGGAGACGACTTCCCATCAGCTGGCGATAGGGTGATATCCCACCTTCTGCCCCCAGCGACCTTTGCGATAAATGTAATTTGTAATAATAATAAACTATTTAATTGCATTCGCTAAGTGATAATGGCGCGTGTGGGTATGCATTCACCTGTTAGGTTTTGTTTGGGTAATTTTAGCTAATGTGAAAGGTGCGTAGTTTCAGGCCAGAATAGTAGGTAACTTACACCTTTAATTCCGCGGGTGATTCGGTGATGTAGGTAACAAATGGAGACTTAGGCACAAACGGCACAATCCAGGGTATGGGCAGCAGCATATACTTTGAATTAAAAATCAGCCTGCCATAAGTGGTAAAAGATATTACCAATCAAAGGAAACCTACATTACATACGAAAACACAAATTTTCGCATTTATATTTCAAGCATCATTTCAAGACTCAAAATGTCTAAAAATAAGAGATTCGCTCTTTCACCAGCAGGCCGGAGGAATGTGATCGCAAACAGAAGTTAGGTTATCGAGTGGGTGTCAGGCGCGTGAGAAAACCCGTGGGAACCAGGAAGGTGGCCATCTTGCCGTTGTCATGGCAACGGACCCTGAGAGTGGATGTTTGACTTATTTTATGGATGATGACCACTGCATAACCACTTGTTATTTGACGAGATTTGTGTGATTTATTTTTTTACTTTCCCATACAAAATTCCCACCTCGATCAGACAATTTGAATGAAAAAATCCCGGTGATAGTTGTTCAGTTTGGTTGTATGAGCAACCCCTATCAGTTTGCGGGACGCTGTCCCTTACACCCCGTATGTATTTCCATATGTTTCGTTTCCATCAATTTAGGTAGTTTCGATTACCGCAAAATGGATCAATATTCAACAATCAATATAACAGGTAACTTCTCAATTCCCAATAACTAATGACTCACGTTTGCTCATCACAACTTAGTATAAAAAAATCCACCTGTAAACACCTAATAACAGTGTTGAGGCTCCAAAGGGCCCTGCGAGGCCCAATGGGGCCCAGCTGAGGCCCAGGCCTCTAATTAGTCGGCCTGCGCCGGAGTCGATTGATTCCACCTCTGTCATTTCGTATTTATTGCCCGAGAAAGATTTTCTGAGGCAAAAGAATTGTGTGGATATGCATTTGTAGGTCATGTCATGTCTAGAAGTTTGGTTGAATGAAACTGTATGATTGTTTCTGTCTGGCCATGAGAGGATAGGTATCATATTTATACTTGTATATTTTTTTAAATAATGAATTGAAATTTTACTCACCTGCAAAAGCATCGAAAATCGCCTAAGAATACTGAAGAGAGCCTTTAGCGCCTTAACAGCAAATTGACGACGACGGAAGTTTAACTATCGGTGAATATGTATTACACTACACATACGTTCCTCATCATCATCATGTGGTAATATTTTTTACAATGTGTCCTTTTTAGTTATAGGCGTCTGCCCTTTAGTCATATCCCCAAAAATCTTTCCTTCGTAGTCACCGGGGCGCCTACAGTTTGACAGATGATTTAGTGAAGCGATCCCGACTGCACCCTATAACATTTTATATTTTTTCTAATTCACCGGCCAGCATCACCGCATCACCTGTTCAAGGATATTGGCGGCCTAGTTTTCTATTTTTTTATTTATTAGTCTATGGTTGTTTCTCGGTATGTTCGGGATATCCTGTTTATGACAATAATTTATTTGAGCACCTCGTAGCCCATTTTGTTAATCAGGTATCTAATCTACTACAGTTAAATATTAGGTATAACAGTTACATAAGCTGAACATAAGCCTTCCTGAATGTGGGGATTTTGTTAAACAATATTATGAAGACACTCTTCTGCCCATTCCTCATGAAACCCACGGGAAAAGAAACATGAAATTGTAAATTGTAGGCTCGTATTTATAAAGCGATCTCAAGATTGAGAGCAATATTGAGTGCGGATTTGACAGGTAATTTTGTACTGGAATGACATTTCTGATACGAACTCAAACTCGCTGTCACTCTTGAGAGCTGATTATAAATACGGGCCTTAATTTATTGAAACGGGCCCCAGATGATATTATCGAGGATAACACAGAGACAGAACATGGCACATCTGTTGTAAGTACTTATGTCGGTTGCACCATGTTCCTTTGTTTGCTGAAACGCACATGTGACATTCTTTATGATCATGCTTCTAACTGCTAGCATAGGGAAAACTAATGTGTTTCATAATTTCGTCAGCCCATGTAGCATGCCGCATTTTCCTGTCAAATTTCCATTTGACAGATAGATGTGATAAAATGGCTATCGCGGCCTTAATCGCGGCACGCGAGAGATAAATTCTGTACTCTATTGCTATAGTTATACTCTTTACTATAAATAAGGTGGAACATTCTGAGTCATACATACAAGACAGATATGTTTATTTATTTTTTTACCTGTCATTTTGTAATTATTCTTATAAAATAAACGCCGTAAATAAAAATTCTAAACGGGCCCCTAGACGAAACTTCGTCTGACAGGCGCCTCTGAACGGGCAGTTTTAATTTTCACCTGGTTGAAACTTCGCCGGTTGAACGGCTGAACGTGCCCCAGGAATTCCTATGACTCTTCACCTCTATTGACATTTCCCTCCAACGAGCTATTAACCAAACAAATGCACAAGCCGCCACGCCCCCACAAATGGGTTACACGTCGACACCTATTCTGTTTGGTCGGGTAAACACTCAAACACCGTGTTTTTGGTGTTTGACTGTTGACCTCCCGAAATCGTTCCCAGGATACTCGAATCTTTAGGTACATGTTTGTATAGGCCATGAGAAGACCCTCAAAAAAACCAAAAACTTACATAAATTATCCACGCCTGTAATGTATAAGGTCTTTGCCCTGCAGTGCGACCCGAAGAACCACCTAATAGCACAGCAATAGGCCTGATACGGTTTGTGTAACGACCACTACAAAAGACAGCGACCGGGACCGACGGCGTAACGTGCCCCCCGAAGCACGGAATCTTTTTTCTTCCAGACAATCAGCATTGTCCTAACCAAACTGGGGAATGATCTCTCAAAGCGATAAATTGACAAATATCAACTTTGTGTTTCCCCCCTGGAAATCGAACCAAGGACTTCCGGATCGGGAGCCCATGGCTCAGACCACTAGACCACAGAGGCAGTTATAATATAAAGTCAACTACAAAAGTCCAGTACGAAAGAAGACGTGCTGCATCTAATAGCACTTTGCTCATCAATCTATTAGCATCAATTAGTTGGCTTGTCGGTTTGTCGCCGCTTCCTGCTCAGCCTCTGTCTTATGCCGGTTCCTGGTGCAAACAGGATGCTGGCATCAGTGGTCATTCTGAGCAATGAAGTAATTAGAACAATGAGCTATTGGGTGTAATATACTTTTACCTCTACTATTTGAACTGTAGTTTCGCCTGTTTGCGTATCAAATAAAGTTTTTTTTTATCTATTGCTTAGTCACAGATTACTAATAAGTTACCTACTTAGTTACTTTACTAAAAAATGTATCGTGTATTTAGTAGCAATAAGGCCGCCTAATTGTACTTTGTTTTTGTAATGTTTGTTCCTGTGTAATGTCTTATTTATGTGCAATAAAGGATATTTGTATTGTATTGTATTGTATTGTACAAGGAGTTTTTATTATGAGGTCTAACGAAGGTTAAGTAGATTTTATATATCGTCAATATCGTCATCTTTTTGAAAACAATAACAAAATCTCAAAATCTTTTTGGTAACGAATAGATGTTGGCCGTTTAGAACTGCCTTTAAATTTTCTTCTTTTTTATGTTTCTTAAATCGTCTTATGGCGACATGAATATTTTTTTCGTGCACATGCTGCCAGGATTTTGCTGCAAAGTAAGTAATTGACCAAAAAGTTTAAAGCTAAGCTTAGAATCGGCAAAATTAATCACTTTCATGAAATAATAGCTTGAAAAAAAAAAAAAGTACTTAAAGACCAAAACCCATAACACTTCAAAATACATTAAGGTCAGCTATAGAAAAATAGCACCAGCGCAGCGGTTGAAAGTTCAAAGGTTGTTTTTTTTTACAATTACACGAAATAATGTATGGAACCGTGCTCGATTGTATTGTGAGAAAGCACGAGAAATGCAAATTCAGAACAGATTAGTATGGATTAGTATCTACCACTCATTCTAAATTGCAGTTAGGTACTATTATTTTCTGTGAAAATATTTATAACGTAACTATTTAACACAAAGCGTCAAATGTCCTAGATAAAAGTTATGCCTGATGTATTTTGAGTAAAATAAGCAAATTTCCTTTGGATTAATTATTTATTTATGTAGTTAAGTAATCTCTATTACTTAACTACATAAATAAATATTGCGTCTCTACGCAATCATCATCTAAATTGTAGCATACCAAAAACATCGTCGCTCCTTTTACCGCGGGAAAATGTTTAATTTCCGTGGAAAAACTACTTACTTTAGCTACGGCTGGAATCGCTAGGCGAAAAGCTAGTCTTTTCTAACAACAGATGTTCCCCATTCGCCAACACGAATCCTTGTAATGTATTGTATTGTATTTATCAGCAATACAGACAGATGCAACAATACGTTATGCGATAGTGCGGATTTGTTGCGCGGATAACATCTATGTAGAGCGGGGATTCGGTCACGTCTCCGCTACGGTCAGCAAAACAGGCAGAATCAAATAATTATAGAATATTAGATTTTATTTTATTAAGATGAGTTATTTTTAAATTAAACTTAGACCTACGCTTGACATACCGCTCTATTGCTCTACCAACTGATCAAGCCGGAGTTATATAAAAATAAAAATAGCATTAAAATGCTAGAGGAATTAAATAGTCAATAGACGATGTTTTTGAAATGGGGGCACTTCGGCTGCGCACAAAATACTAAAACTTGACCTGTCATTTTCTATCCTGAGAGAACAGAAAGGGGCGGCAATTTTTTTTGTTAAGATTTAGTTAAGTCATGTTGTCACCAAATCGATAGCAATAATGTCTCCCGACTCCCGATAATCCAGATATACATGTTTGGAACAATCTATTGATTAAGCCCATGACTAAATATCGAATAATTATGATGATCAAAGCTGTATTGCGCAGTTTAATAACTAATTGTGGACAATACAAGGCAGTATTTTCCTCGAGTCGTGTCGTGATGGCTGTTGCTGACGGTAGAGGCGTGTCGGCCCCACTGTGGGAATGTCTGTTCGTGAATCGCCCGTGGCTTATGACAATTTGCATTTTTTTGCTGTCCGTACCGATGGAATCGTTTAGAACTATGTTTAAGTTAAAAGGTTTCCGCGCGATATATAGCGTTCTTATAAAAAAATTCTAAAATTTTAAGTAAGTAGTAGACGGTAGTACCTACTATTATACGGGGTGTAAGGGACAGCGTCCCGCAAACTTATAGGGGTTGCTCAGTCAACGAAACTGAACAACTATCACCAGGATTTTTTTTCAGAAAATGAAAAAAAAATTTTGCTTTTCCATACAAATTGTCGGATCGAGGCGGTCACTTTGTATGAAAAAGCAATTTTTTTTTTTCAATTCCTGAAAAAAAATCCCGTTGATAGTTGTTCAGTTTGGTTGACTGAGCAACCCCTATCAGTTTGCGGGACGCTGTCCCTTACACCCGGTATATTCTGTGGTAGTATAAGTTCATAGACGCAATTTTTAAAGTCAGTAATCAGCATCATCAGCCTGTGTAGGTCATTTATAGGCCTCTCCCAAGATTCATTTAGCCGAGCCTTATCTCTGCCAGGCACCAAACAATTGCAATTATATTTACGTAAAAGCTACTTAGTTCGTTTGGAATTAACATTTTATCGTCATATCATTGTTCTTTCATCTTTCGTATCTCTTTCTCTGCTATATTCTCTGATCGGTGCCGCTCATAACTTGTACCAAATTTAACCCCGCGGCTGCGAGCGTCCAGTATAAACTCTCCTTTCTTTTTGCCGATCCCTTGCTGCTTCTAATTGGTACAGCATCGCATGAACACATCTGTGATCTACTGTTTTGGCAGCTCTCAGATATGATAATTCCACTTGGAAGACGAAGATGACTAAATAATTGGTGTTTTCGTACTGTTGTCTATGATAATGCTATAGTTTAGTCATCAGTTTAAATTATGAAGGTTTCTATCTGTCTGTGGCACTTTTGAACTGATATTTATATGTTTTAATAGGTTATTATGGTAGTGTTTAAGCATGTCATTTCCATAATGCCGTTAGGATACAGGTAGGTATGGTAAGTAAGTACCACCACTTTCTCTTTGGGTACGTGGTGGGATTCGAATCCACGACCCCCTGTACCGAAGGCAGCGGCCCTATCCACTACACCATCGGACTTGGATTCTTGGCCTTACTTTCTTTATTTTCCATCCTAGATTAGCATTTAAAGCTAACACTGTTTGCAACATTATTCAAATGAAAAAGTACCAAGAAACACATTAAAAGTTCAAAACAACAACTTTCGTGCGCTATTAGAGCGTTAGATCACCACTATAGCACCTTTTAATACTTTAATAGTTCCTTTCTAACGTTCCTTTTAGCCCGGGGTGACGGTAAATTAGATATTGGTATAGAAATCAATATTACACTGCCTAAAATATTGACTGTACCCTGTAATCATTGAGAATGACCTGCGAGTGAACTTTAGTGGTTTGTAATGGTTTTGCCTAGGAGAGGTCCATTGCTTGTTCAACAAACTGGTGATGTGGTGATGATGATGGTGACAATATTCCTTAACTAATTCTTTGGTAGGGCTGTCTCATTCTTAACTTTGACATAAGAACAGGATAGCGAATAAACACATGACTTTGACATTCCTAATTTGACGTATCAGACGATCAGTAGAGTCAAGTGCAAATAAAAGTCCTAAAAAAATTAGGAAACAGTCTAAGGCCCGTGTTTATAATCAGCTCTCAAGAGTGACAGCGAGTTTGAGTCCGTATCAGAAATGACATTTCAGTACAAAACGATCTGTCAAATTCATACTTAATATTGCTCTTAATCTTGAGATCGCTTTATAAATACGAGCCTATAAGTGCATTTGAAAAAAGTTACCAAGTCACGCCTTTATACTTTCAGAGGTAGGCAGAGCGGGGTTTTGGTCATGCATGTCTGACAAATATCGAAGGAAAATCATGGAAATTGTCTACGAGAGTCAAAGATATCTATGGAACCTCTACCAAACGATACAATGGACTTTCCAATTCGATACCATGGTACCGGGCACTGGTATATCTCAGAGCTCGTGAGAAAGCCCCCTTGGCGACAAATACTTCACGTTACGAACCTTTAAAAAAAACTAGATATGTACAAGTGCTATTCGATTTACATTACGTGGCCGGTAAAACTCTATAATACTAGGGAGTGTAATCAGCCACGCAATGTACATCGAATTTAATTTTTGATCAGTAAATTGGAGGTTTATGAAACGAACCCGTACTTAGTTTTGTTTTTAAATTCGAGACCACGTAGATGCGTGAACATAATTACTTGATACGTGAAAGGGCATTACGGCTTTCGTCCGTCGCAGGTCAAAGTATCAAGATTCCGTTAGAGGTGTTTTTTGGTGGTTCTATTAGTCGAAATGATTTGATTTTTTGCCAGAGAGATCAACAAGTCTATGAAATCGAAATAACGTAAATATTTCTAGTAATATTGATTTCATGCAGATTTCTGACACTTGTTTCAAGAAATAAAACTGATTGTGGACGTGGACAAAGAATCATGGTGAAATTTAATGTGTAAAAGATTTTAATTTTTTATAATAACTTTTATTTCAAAAAATCACGTAACAATTAAATAACTCACTTCGTTTATTCGTATCGTAAAGCAATAAACCAAAGAACCGACAAACTATTATTTAACACTGATATCGCTCAAAACTTGATCCGAGCTTCCATAGTTACCGATACGATATAGAGATGATCGAGCCGGTTACTTACAAAACAGTTGGGAAACTTGATTGTGTACTCAACTGACTATAGTACCTATGACTTCCACTTCAATTGATTTATCTTACATAAAAAAAAAACTCAACGGAATGTATTTATTTCTGTTTATTGTTGATTGCGTAGCGTCCAGATGAAAACGTTTCTAGAGATAGATCTCCACATTTTCGTTCGCGTAGTCAGGCCATAGCTCAAATGATTATTCGTTGCATGTAGGAACCTATGTCAGATTGTCTTCAGGAAGTTCTTGTACATAGCCTAGTTGCACTTAAAATCTAGATTTTTCGTGATTATGTAGGTTACTTAAATACGGTAAGTAAGATGTTCCGTTTTCCTTTAGTTGCACAACTGTTACGAAAATAATAGTTTATTTCTCCTATCTTCTACTAACTACTGGTTACCAATCCACTACCAATTTATAACCGATAATGTACAGATAAGTGTTCAAACGTGATTTAGGCTCGTATTTATAAAGCGATCTCAAGATTGAGAGAAATATTAAGTTTGGATTTGACAGGTCGTTTTGTACTGAAATGACATTTCTGATACGAACTCAAACTCGCTGTCACTCTTGAGAGCTGATTATAAATACGGGCCTTAGACTTCCGCTACTGGTGTTTGGATTGTTATTAACATTTTATGTTGTTGCAATTAAAATCTGTTTTGGGCAGATCTCCCCTACGGCTAGTTTGGCGTTTTGATGGTGCTAGTGATTTATTTGATCGTGATTGATGACTTGAATATGGTGAAACTTCCTGCTTTGAGTCGATTTTTGGAGGTATTTTTGTCTTATCTGCTAGTGCCGATAGCTGAATGTAAACAGAAACTTTCTTTAGAATGTACCAGCAGCTTTTCTTCCAGGACGTACTGAAAAGCCAAGAAAGATTATTACGATACACAGAAAACTTAACATCCCTTAAAATTCTCAGACGCAGCGAAAATAGCCTTTATCAGGCCGCTCTATTCTGCCTACGTCCTAAGATGTGATATAAGTAGATCAATTTTCTCGCATGTAGCGATATCGTGCTGCACCAGATTGCCCCCAACTCAAATAACGTGCGCGTGCGCAAGTGGCCGTATCATGTCTCCAGGGCTCACGGTATGCGTGAGAACCATATTGAAACTTCATACCTCTACACAATACCTTAATTTATTCAGTGTATGTGGTATTTCTTTGCAAAACTGGAAATTATGTTTTTCATTGGATCCTGAAATATCTACTCAGGAGGCCTGCCTTTTTTGAACGATTTATCCTGATGAATAAAATGAAAAATGTCATCATTAGGTGTCTAGGGTTTGCTGATCACCAGTGAAACTATCTCTTATTTTATTATGCGAACCTTGATTTTCCCTTTCATAAATAATGAGGCTTATTCTAGGTTATAGGTAGAATTTCTTCTAAGTTGTAAGTATTTTAAATGTAAATCACTGTAAATACATGCACTTTCCAAATTGCCAGGTCCAACCCTCTATTATGATATAAATCGTGTCGAGCCCAGTTGGTGGGCAGATATCTTCAGGGCTTGCCATAAGTTTGGTGAGAACCACCTTCGGGCAAATACCACCACACGAACGAACAATATACCTAACATGAGCATTCCTATTTGACCAGTGTCTGTCCTAAAAACCTCAGACATTTCTCACCAGTTCATAGTCATCTGATCTGGCTTGTGAACACCCATCCCATCGTCTTACCCCGGGACCTCCATCATCCCATCTTGGTGAATCCGGCTTCAAGCAACTTGCTGTGTTCTATCGGAGTACAGGCAGTGGTTAGCCAGGTACTTCAATTACTTCTAGGCGAGCTCGTTGTCATGTCTCGGTTAGGCTGGATAACTACTGAACAACAAATTAATAACAAATACAACCAATAATTTATTATTACAAGTACCAAACCAATGATAAAACACGGCATAGAAACCACGTACCGCCACAGAATATACAGGGTGTAATGTAACAGAAAAGGTATATGCATCGAGAAATGTGTGAATCTACCCATGAAACTGAACAACTTTCCCTAAGGAACATAGGTCGAAATACGAAAAAAAGAATTGACTTCCCATACTAAATACGCTATCAGCTGATGCATTTAGTATGAAAAGTCACGATTTTTTTTTTCGTTTTTCGAGCTATGTTTCTTAGGGAAAGTTGTTCAGTTTCATGGGTAGATTCACACATTTCTCGATGCATATACCCTTTCTGTTACACCCTGTAAGTACAGCTCCACAAAATTACCCCCCATCACGACACGAGTGGAGCAGTTTCTCGATGTCTTCAGGGCAGTTCGGGGCTTACCATATGCTCCGTGAGAACCTCCCTGAGGCAGCACATGCCAAGTGTACCGACACACGAACAACGCATCAAGACCGATCCAGACTGCTTCATTAGTAACTATTGGAAAGGTTAACAGTGGTCGTTGATATCGAAGCGATGTAGATTTTTGGTTTAGACGTATTCACGAATTCTGGTGTTAAATTCATTCAGTAATTGAATTTTGGTGTTAAATTGCTTTTGTACGTCGACTTGAAAAACCCTATCGATAGAAGAAGACAGATTTCTGAAAGCTAGAACAAACTGTTTTGTAACTCAAATTACATATTACTTTCTTTTTTCAAAAGTAAACCAACCACCTAACCTACACTGGCTTAAGTGGATGAATCACGTTTTGCAAAACAGTGTGAATCCCATGTATTTTTTCCCAGAAACTTAATAATCTTGCCAATGCTACCATACAACCTTCAGAGGCCACGACGGCCAATGCTCCACTGCATGACGACTGGCTACTGGATCAGCAGCTGCATTCCAATCAAATTGCGTTCCATTTACGAAATTTGAATTCAAATTTGGAACTAATTCGACGCATCCAACTGTTCGCGTGTCAGCGAATGCTACTTACTGAAATTCTTTTGTAATAGGAAAATGATTGAATCCTGAGGGAATGCTAACAAAGACAATTTGGCCTACGTTTTCTTTCACTTTAGTTATGTTTGGAGGTCTTTGTAGAGTGGTTTGGTCGTGATACAAATGAGTGACCTGAGGCAGTCTAAAGTCTAATTTCGATGGTTGTCGCAATTTAGGATTCTTTTCTCACGATAGTTTACATATTTTTGACTTCTTCGTCTTGATCATTAGTAAGTATAGATTGAAGTTCTGGGTGGTTATTTGGTGAAAATATTGATCGAATTAGCTTTTGCATTCTTTCTCATGGAATATTCCCGTGGGATTGGCAAGGTGCAGAAAAACAAGATTAGAACGATAAATTGAAGCCTTTATTTTATACACAACAGTATATTGTATTCTATATTAGGCTTTTGGATCTAAAGACTCACTAACACCTTTACAGTAAATAAAACTAAACCAATTTTCGCGCCTCTACTGACTTGACGATTCTTTTGTCCTGCGCAAGCGCCGTCGTAAAGAGATTTTTACGCGCTTCGCACCTGCAAATGTTAGGAAAAAAACTGGCTCAAAGGTTTGTGATATTAGTGTTTTGACAGCGGAACCCTTTGTGCCATTAAGCCCTTATTGTGGCGAAGGAGTTGGCAGTGGATTCAATTCAGGGGACTGTGAATTCGCACCTTTGGGTGGTAAATGGTCGTGGCGCTAAATATTTCATGAAGGGTGTGTAACAGAAATGTACAAAGGTTGAGGGTAAGTATGAGGATCATCGTCAACATGATCGACATACATCATAACTTCCACAGATATTTTTAATTCAAGCTGAAACAATATAGGCTAAAGAAAAATATTCCATTTCAAAAGAACATTGCGCCTTTTCATTGATTAAAGTTATTTGTTTCAGTCAATTTTACTAAATTTATTCCTGTTTTAATAGTAGTAGTAGTATATGGCAGACAAAATAAACGTCAAAAAAAAAAACTGTTCCTCGATCAATAAGGTACCTGCCACAGCCACACTTGCACCACAAACCCAATTTTTTTCTGCACCTGTCAATTTCATCCCCGAATTTCTTATGACGCGAAACTAATACGCATTACGTGCAAATCGTTATAGGGATTAGATGTATTGTTGTTTTTTTGTTGAATTTGTTCGGGCGTGGTGTGAAGTGGGGTGATTATTGCATTTGGCGAAATTTTTAGGTTAGTTAGGCGAGATTTTTTTTTATTGGCTCTCCGTACATGCATTACATGAAATTTATTTTTTCGCTTTTTGCTATGTGTGTGTTAGCTCATACCTTCTGAGACTTGTGCTTGCTCCGACATCGACTCTATCTTCTTTAAAATGTTATTTTTGTTATTTTCTATCGTTTAGGTACCTACCTACATGAGTTTTATTTTACTGCTACCACCTACCTACCTGCAAACATCATTACGTGTTTTGACACCTATATTTGCTATTATAGTCCCGTTTATTTTTGTTTGCCTTCCAAGGTCTTCCGACGCATTTCTATACTATAAACCCAACATCATCAGAGGTGCCAAACACATTCACGGCACGTATGGGTACCAAAATCTGTGCATGTTCGTGAGACTTGGACCTGGGACTGAGACTGGGAGGTGTAAAAACAAAAAGCGGTCCCGCGAAATCACCGCCATCGGTCAAAGCGCCGCCGAGTGCGCCGGAGTGGCGAGGAAGGACCAGAGCGCGATTTGGAACTTGCCAATTTGATACTTCATTAAGTAATGTTAAGTCCTCACAATCACAACTATATCAATCTTGTCGAGAATTTGAGATAATCCATCTGTCCAAGAGTGCCCAATGTATGCGCAAGACAAGACACAAATTCAACTGCTTCATCCGCTAATTTGACGGTACTTCTTACTTCTTAGCGACCTGAAGTGGATCTTGACATCCGAATAATGGCGTACTCTTTTATTGGTAGACTGACCGAAATACATGGTAGACGTAGTACCTAAATAGGTGCTGAATTTTTATTTTATAGGCAAGGCACTTCAAGAGTTGGCCCTTCAAGTATCAAAATCCAGTGATTCACCTACCACACGCACGAGACTAGCGGAATGCACCACACAGGGTTGTCACAAGCAAACACAACCTAACCAAACACAAATAGTACCGCATTGTGTAACGCACAATAGGTTAGGATAGGATAGCGGATTATGAACGCAAAAACTTGATCTCTGTCAAATTGGGAGATATCGCTTTTTGATAGATAATACGGGCGTTTGCGGTTTCACAAAGATTTTTGGGGTGTTTTTGTGTACGAACTACACGTACAGCTTGTTTTTTCTCAAATATTTTTTAAATTTTAAAACCTTTTAAAATTTAAAAGGATTCACGGTGTTGGATACCCTTTTGGGATGTTTAAGCTTCAGATAATTTTCTTAAGTAGGTACGTATTACTTTGCTGAAACTTATGTAGCGTTGTTATGTAGGGTCTTTAGCCAAATTTTTTCAGGTCTGTTTTCGCTGGAATTTTTGTAGGAACTTTTTATAATCTAGACTAGAGTGATCCATAAGTTTAAGAGCTATGACAAATGATGGCAGAATTTCGAAATTTGAATTTATAATGGAAACTACTTCTCCAACGAGAGAAGCTCATTGTGTTGGCATCTTGTGTAGTAAAAGGATTGGCTGAGATTGCAAACCATTCTTCAAATAATTTACTGACTTTTTAATATTGAAATGGAATTTATGATGTTGTCAACCCTAAATCTTGTTCAGGCGCCAGGCGTCAAGTTATCAAGTCTCGATTCGCATGAGCAGCGACTGTTTTCATAAAATGTATCCGTTTAATAGCCTCTCTTTGATCTTGTATTAATATCCAGTAAATGAATTGCAAGATAGCTAATCCAAGTTGTCCAGACTTTCGTTTCGCTGAAGTTCAATTTCGTTTTCAAACGCACAATAATATCTCTTTGACTTTCAAAGACATGCATATTCTTAAGTTTGAGTAAAGTTGTGCCTATTAAAAGTTTAGGACTATTCAAAACCCCAGAAGCAAAAAACAGTTTCATTTTTACGACCGAATCAAAGCTATCATTGTTCTATAATACGGTGCGCGTACGCACCCGAACCAAATTCACTTCACACCGGAACATCGACTAATTGATGATTTCCTTTCCACTGTTTGAATATCGAATTGTATCTTTTCCGTTGATTTTAATTCAATTTTAGAACTTCTTACTGGCCAGTTCGTAATTTGGATATAGAATAAAATATATAATATAGAATAAAAAGTTCGCACGAGTTTGTGCAGCTAATTATCGATGGTTTATTATTGCTGGCAACACTGCAATAAGCCTGAGCTGGCAGCTCCTTAATGACCTGTTTGGAAGAGGTAATTTCTCTTTAAAGATTGCCTTTGGGTTCACACGTTCGTTTTATGCAGTGATACTCTACATGATTTGTTGTTCTTTTTTTTTTAAGTTATCTTGTTCTGCCAATTTAAAGTCAATTTGTAATGGTTAAAGGATTGGCTCGTTTCGTTTTTAATGCTGGATTTGATTTGTAAGTAGGTAGGTGGTAGCAGTAAAATAAAACTCATGTAGGTAGGTACCTAAACGATAGAAAATAACAAAAATAACATTTTAAAGAAGATAGAGTCGATGTCGGAGCAAGCACAAGTCTCAGAAGGTATGAGCTAACACACACATAGCAAAAAGCGAAAAAATAAATTTCATGTAATGCATGTACGGAGAGCCAATAAAAAAAAATCTCGCCTAACTAACCTAAAAATTTCGCCAAATGCAATAATCACCCCACTTCACACCACGCCCGAACAAATTCAACAAAAAAACAACAATACATCTAATCCCTATAACGATTTGCACGTAATGCGTATTAGTTTCGCGTCATAAGAAATTCGGGGATGAAATTGACAGGTGCAGAAAAAAATTGGGTTTGTGGTGCAAGTGTGGCTGTGGCAGGTACCTTATTGATCGAGGAACAGTTTTTTTTTTTTGACGTTTATTTTGTCTGCCATATACTACTACTACTATTAAAACAGGAATAAATTTAGTAAAATTGACTGAAACAAATAACTTTAATCAATGAAAAGGCGCAATGTTCTTTTGAAATGGAATATTTTTCTTTAGCCTATATTGTTTCAGCTTGAATTAAAAATATCTGTGGAAGTTATGATGTATGTCGATCATGTTGACGATGATCCTCATACTTACCCTCAACCTTTGTACATTTCTGTTACACACCCTTCATGAAATATTTAGCGCCACGACCATTTACCACCCAAAGGTGCGAATTCACAGTCCCCTGAATTGAATCCACTGCCAACTCCTTCGCCACAATAAGGGCTTAATGGCACAAAGGGTTCCGCTGTCAAAACACTAATATCACAAACCTTTGAGCCAGTTTTTTTCCTAACATTTGCAGGTGCGAAGCGCGTAAAAATCTCTTTACGACGGCGCTTGCGCAGGACAAAAGAATCGTCAAGTCAGTAGAGGCGCGAAAATTGGTTTAGTTTTATTTACTGTAAAGGTGTTAGTGAGTCTTTAGATCCAAAAGCCTAATATAGAATACAATATACTGTTGTGTATAAAATAAAGGCTTCAATTTATCGTTCTAATCTTGTTTTTCTTCACTTTAGCTATGTTTGGAGGTCTTTGTAGAGTGGTTTGGTCGTGATACCAAATAAGACCAGATTCAGTCTAAAGTCTAATTTCGATGGTTGTCGCAATTTAGGATTCTTTTCTCACGATAGTT
>JARACY010006496.1:0-16737 GCA_029255725.1 Scrobipalpa atriplicella
TTAGGAAAGGTGATTGCTTCCAATTTGGTAATCAAGAACAGAACTTCACTTAATCTTGATTAAACAAGTTGCCGCAAATAATTTTCAAAACTTTGTTCTGACACTTCCTAAGAATTGAACTTAATGATTTTAAAAGTAATAAGTTGAGGACCAAATAGCTTACCCCGCAGGTACTGCCGTTCCGCCATAACGGCCGTTTTTAGCAATTAATATCAGTGGAAACGAAAGTCCATACCTGTATTTTTAGGGTTCCGTACCTCAAAAGGAAAAAAGGAACCCTTATAGGATCACTCAGTTGTCCGTCTGTCTGTCTGTCCGTCCGTCCGTCTGTCAAGACCCTTTTTCTCAGGAATTCGTGAATGTATCAAGTTGAAATTTATACTGAATACTCAAGTCTAGGGTCCCTTGAAGCTGTAAAAGAATCTGTAAATATCCCCAAAAAAAAAAGATAATTATGTTGTTATAAGTAAACATTAAGGCTACGGAACCCTACATTATGGGCGTGTCCGATATGCTCTTGGCCATTTTTTTTTGTTTTTCAATGAATGAACCAACGCGTAACACTCAATTTTAAACTGTCGCGATTATTTTCACTATAACTACCTAGGTACTTATAAATTATTAGATACGGGTTTATAGTATATTATGCAACGCGGGAATAAAGCAGTGTCTAACGTCACGGGCAGCATATTGAATCCTGAGCGGAATGAAGGATTCTAGGATTAAATCTTTAATTCTTGAGCGAAGTGAGGGAATTATGACAAGAATTCTGAATGTAGCGAGGGATTCAAGTCTGCCCAAGGCGAAGACACATTTATTCCCGAGGAGCATACTATATTTTACACACCTACTGCACAGATTACTTAGACGGTGGCAGGCGTCTGTAAGATAATAAAGCTCAGAAATATACCTGATCATGTAATATTGATAGATAAATAAAATATTGAAAACATACCAGAAGCAACAGATCCGAAAGTCAACTCACACTCACTGAACTACACTTCACGTTCACAATCCACTACCTTACCTACGTATTTTTCCAAAAACAAATTGTTCATATTTAACATATTCAATATAAATAACAAAATACGATAAAATACTAGTCACAATGTCTTTCTGAAGTCAAAATGTTAATTTCACTCGACAATTTACGAAATGGAAGTCAAAATCAATGAAAGAAAAACTTTTGCAAAAACCGTAAAAACAAACCGCGTTTTTTTTTAGTTTTTTTTTTATTTATACAAAGCAAAGAGCACATACAGATAACTAGTCATACAGCCTTTTTACACTCACCGGGAGGCGCAGAAGGCGAGTGTGGCAACAGTTTTAATACACACACAGCCATATTATTTTTTCTGAAAATTATTTTCTTAGTAGTTCACATGACATTCCAAATTCAAATCTCATAATAACCCTTGGGCTATTAAGGATTTCCATACAACTTTATATCCCTTGGGATTATTTTCTTGCTTTAAACGCAAGTTCCTTGATACATTATGTTGATATAATAATGCAGAGGTGTGTAAAACATTTAACGAGTTTCTTATTTAATAGTACAGGTACCTAAATCGCGGTAAGAAAGCCATAAAATGTCTTATAGTTAGAATAGAACCAACGTGTCTTTAGAAATAAGAAATTCAATTTTACAATCAGCAAAAGATCAGCAAATAAGGGTTTAGCTGACAAAGTTATAATTTGCTGTTTCAAAATTTAAACATCTGCTAAATTGCAAAGACAAATCAATTTTCTAGCCGCAAATCACGTTGGTGTCGATCACCTTGTGATCTCGCTCGATTGTCAAATTGAAATGAAAAGACGCACGCCAAATACCTACCGAGTGGGTGTTTGCTTTTTCTGATCGAGGTGATAATTTTGTATGAGAAAGTCATACGTGAAAAGGTACCTTATGGGCGCTTTTCCACTAGACGGCACGTCAACGGCAACGGCGACGGCACGGTACCGTCGACGATATCGTAGGTGAGACAATGTATGAAAATCAATGAAATTATATGACACGCTTTTCCACTTGCCGGCACGGCACCGTCACGGCATGTCATCGATTCCCATAGATATTGTCACGTGATCGTCGCCGTTGCCGTTGACGTGACGTCTAGTGGAAAAGCGCCCTATGGAGGGTTTTAAAGGGGTACCTACTTTATAAATAGTTTATGAATAGCTTATGAGTTGCAAATTACAGGGATGTGCATAAAACCTTTACACGTGGAACGTCACAATTATTTTCATTTCCTGAAAAAAATTCCCGGTGAAAGTTGTCCAGGAGCCGTATTTTTGAACCACTCGAACTCCAATGCGCATACGAAAGGGCAACTTTCGCATGTGATTTTCATACGAATTGCCATGCGAAAGTTGCTCTTTCGCATGCGAATTCGATTCGAGTGGTTCAAAAATACGGCTCCAGTTCCGTTGACAAAGCAACTACGATCAGTTGGCGTATATAAAATTTGTGAATAGGGAGAAGTAAAAGTGTACAAAAAACTAACAGAGGCTACTTAGTACCACTATCCATTACACCTTGTAGCTATTTTAGCGCAATTTCATAAAAAAAAGACATTTGAATTCTCTTTCAACGTAAATTTTATTCCATTAAACAAATTAACAGGTGCTTTCGCGTTAACTACAACGTTAGATACCGCTTCAGAGAAATTAAAATAAGTATAAACAAAACATTCAGTTCGAAATAAAATAAATAAACATTTATTATTACAAACTCCAAACTCTCAGCGTATTATTTGATCAGGAGAGTCATGTTTTATGCATATTTTTTATGTGTATCCATATTATCTTAATAACACAAGCAGATATGTAATTTAATGAGGAGGAAAACTGCCTTTTTCTCCCGCTAGGTGTCGCATGGGCGACTGTACCTTGAGAACTGTCAAATTGTACCAGCTTTTGTAAACAAACTGAATATTTTTGGAATATTATCAGTTAATGCCACAATGCAATGCATTTAAATGCAAAAATAGGGGAATTCATTTGTTTTCCAAATATTCCAAACAATGAAAACAGTGGGTGCCAGTGGAAAAAAAAAATTACGTATTAAAAACTTCAGTGCAAGTGATGCAAGTTGATTGTGTTCAGCGCATTACAAAGAAAGTGATTATATTTAAAAAGTATCGTATAATGGTAAAAAATACTGATAAAATCGCATTACACATGTGACATTGACACGTAACAAGGTACAGTCGCCTACAGCGCCATCTGCATTTAGCTTTTAGTTTGGCTCCCAATTATAACATAATTTACGAGCATACAAAATGATAGTAAATTATATTATATGCAATTTTTCTAATTACAAATTTTCTATATATATTTTTATTTAGTTAAAAAGACACCTTGATATTTGACCAATAATCTTCTAATTAATATAAGAAAACAAAAACGTACATATCTATAGTGAAATAATACGCTACAAAACATGACTGTATAAATATACAGGACGTAAAAAAAAGTACTGCGTTCCTTTAAACCACATGTTCTACTGATGATACCAAACAACTTTCTCAAAGAACAAAAATTTTACATTGAAAAAAAAAATATATGTTGCCTTGATCATACAAAGATGCTCTCCGGGATCTCCAGTTTTGTATGGACGAGGCAAATTTTTTTTCAAGCTAAAATTTTTGTACTTTGAGAAAGTTGTTTGGTATTATCAGTAGAACATGTGGTTTAAAGGAACGCAGTACTTTTTTTACACCCTGTATATTAACTAAAAAAAAACAAAAAAACCAAAACCCACTGGAAATATTATTATATAGATTTACATGTTATTTTATTAGGTACCTATATCGAACACTCGTATCGTTATGTAAAAACGTATAAAAATTGCACTTGGGAAACGTAGTCTCACAAACATTAACCTAAGAATAAATTCTGCTTCTATATAAATGCAAGATTTTTGGGTGGCATTATTTATAACTTTTATAGCGGCTGAGAGACGAGGCACTACTTTTAAATTAACTTCACTGTTTCTTTTTTATTAGAAAATGTTAAATTATTTTTAATTTTATATTTTTATAGTCGGGCTGTTACTCTAGCTACGAATAAAATGAAATCTTATAATTATTATTACAAGTTATTTTATTATAACTTGTGTCAAATAAATTTTAGTTAGCCTAAAAAGGCTGAGCTCAAATTGATGCAGAGTAGAAACGAAGGTGATTTATACATTCCTACGGTGAATCTGACAGCATTTTTTTTTCTCCAAAAGTACCTACCCTACTCTAGGTCTCTCAAGCCGCTTCTGGTTTAACATTAATTTACCCTTATTTATCTTAATATTTAACTAGTCATAGCTACATCATTAAATAATATGATTCGTTAAAAATAAATTATTAAGTTAACTTTGAGCAAAATAAAGTTTTTTAAGAAAAGAAATGCAAAGTAATAAATGCTCTCGTTGAGAAGTATGGAAAGAGATTCTAAAATATAGTAATGTCATTTTAATAATAATATTATTAAAGGTGTGAATGAACTTGAACACAATAATGACACTACAATCTATACGCACGGTAGTGTACAGGCCAAGTTACTTTATTGAAAAGTCCTCACTTTAAAACCAAAGACTTGAAATGAGGTAGACGCGTCTTACTAAGCAAATCGTCGCTCAAAAAGCGATCCTGAAACTACAACATTCATAATCATGAAACACAGTTACACGTTTCAAAGTGCGTTTCAAATGTCAATTATCAGTAAGAGTGAAAGAAACGGCACGAATTCTAACGAAATTTCACGACGTGAGCCGAGCGTCTTGGGACTTACCGCGCTTGTGATATAACCCTGACAAATTAGAAAGTCGTTCCGTTCGATGATGGGTGAGTAAGAAAAGGGCATTAATACAATTTATTCGCATAATAATGAACACAATATTTCGTTAAATTAGCAATATTTTAATAAACACATAGTTAATTTGTATAGGTACGGTAATTATGCGTCTTCCTGATAATAAATGGCTCGATACTTTAAATTTTTTAAATGGACTTTACACACTCAATATTCTATTTTTTTAGTATGTGTATGACCACGATACCGTCCGCTATGCGAGACGCGCTAGTGAACACTAAAGGCAAGGGTGCTAATTTTCCCTCGTTGAAGCGCTTCAACTTTTGGCGCATGTGCCGCGTCTACCTCAGTTTATATAGAAGTCTTTGTTTAAAACTAGGAATGAAATATTTTCATTTTCATTCAATTCACACCCTCAAATGATAATACCTGAAAATGTCACGTCACCCTATATTATTCTACTGTATTATTCATTGGTGTACATCTATCGTATGAGTAGCTACTAAGTTTATAGGTACTACGCAACGTATATATTACAAAATGTTACATTACCTTAACTAAGCAGTGTAGTACAGTAAAAAATAAATATAATTCTGTCTTTATCATTATGAAAGTAGAAGCGTATAGTCGTGAAAAGTGAGATAATCTTCTAAGAGAATTCATCCAATATTTTACTTTTCGTGAATATAAACTGTAACTCAATCTTTTTCCTAAAAATACTGGCTCGCGACATATATTAATATACCTCTGTCAATAACATGACATCTCGCGCTCACCGCGCTCTCGATCAGTATGGAATCTATCGCGCTCACTAATAAAAAAAATTAAAATCATGTTCCTACTATGTTCAAACTTTAGTTGAGCCGTAATTTTGAGCATATCATACAAAAACATGATAAATAGAAAACAAGAATTACCTAAACTTATCCTAATGGCATGACTCGACGTTTATTCTTAACAGCTAGACTAAGAACACGAGGTATAGTACTCCAATTTCAGGAAGACCCATATTTATCATACATTTATTACGTAGCCATGGGACTTCAGAAAATTTTACTACTATAAGTAAAAAAAAAGATAGTATAAATATGCAAATATCTGTACAAAACTTATAATGATAAATGTAATAATATTCACAAAAGTGAAAATGAATAATCAGGTTTGTAGGACTTGGTCCGTAGCACGACTTAGCACCATCGGTTTATCAAGGCATTTCTACACAACCGTTTAATTCTTTAAAACTATCCTATCAAGAATGTAATCTACAATTACAAAACAAAAATTTATAGAAATATAATTTTTTAAAGAAAAAGGTACTTAATTCTAAATTTCTTTCTTGACTGACCTTTAAGATTTTAGAAAATAATGTGAACTAAATGCACAAGAAAAGGATTTTTCATTTCAATATTAAAGTTCTATACATTAATGCTAAAGTGACTTATTAATGGAAGCTTGTTGACGTATGATAATAATAAAAAAGCGACATTTTTATCAGGATCATAAGTCCCGTTGCATACAAATAACGATGTATCCATCCTGATTGAATATCTATGTCCAGCTAGCGTGATGTGACTTTCCCTCTGAGCGCTTTTCTTAGAATAGCTATATATTTTCTTACATTTGTTAAGCAAAGGGCGGGATATAACAAAACGTCAGTTCTCAGATTGTTCTTTTGTTATGAGTTTATTTGTTGTTTTTGTAGGTGGGGCTTGTTAGAGCGGTGTATTGCAGTCACTTCTATACGTAAACAAGCTTCTAGTTGCAGTCAAATGTACACAAAAGCTTCGGGGCGTTACACATGGCATCCGTTCAACAGCATTTTGACATTTGTCGCCGCCATCTTGGACACCTGTCACCGGTTCGATTTCATTCATGATTTTTGCCATCATTTTGACGGCATCAAAATGGAGGTTCCGTTACTACGACATTTTGTCTTGATCTAACAAAATGGCGGTTCGATTACTTTTACATTTATTGCCGCCATATTGTAACACCACTGTTAATCGTAACGACACAAAATGGCGTCTATTTTACTTCTGTTAAGGCCATGTCGCAACGCCACCGCTATTCACCTATCATCCGGACTGATGCGGCGGCCCGCCCAGTAGCCGCAGCGCCATCCACGCGGCCAAGGAATGAGCGGCGGGCGCGGGGGGCGCGGGGGGCACGGCGGCCGCGCGGGACCGCAGTCGCTGTAGTAGTACTGCGGCGGCTAGTGCGGCGCCGGCTGCTGCGCCTGCTGCTGATGCGAATAATGCGCCGAAGCTTACTGCGCCCATGCAGATACCGTATACGACCTGGGGAAGGAAACATTGGAGGTTTGTAAATGCAGGGAGTAAAAAAATAGCCGACCAAACTTTTGGGTGTAAACTTCCCCCAAGAAACATAGAAATCGAAACAAGAAAAAAATTACCCTCCCATACAAACGGTGTCAGCTCGAATAATTTTGTATGGGAGGGCCAAATTTTATTTTCATATTTCGGCCTAAGGGAAAGTTGTTCATTTTCATGGGCAGGTTCATACCCTAAAGTTTGGCCATTTATTTTATTTACTCCAGGTATATATTTTATTTATAGCTACAAGTTAGTAGAGAATGTTGAAGTCTCATCATTTTCCGTATCTTCCAGCTTGTAATGTTAAAGCTGACCAAGAAATAAATTCAGGCAATAGGCAAGTAGTTAACCTTATCCTCTCTCTAGCCTTTTCCCATATTTCACGGGGTCGGCTACCTAATCCAGAGAATTGAAATACTGATTTTCCACAGAGCGACTGCCGCCTGACGTCCGCAACCCAGTAGGGAAACATGAACTTATTGTGACTAGTATTAAATCCATGGGGAAACTAAACTCAAACCCAGGATAGACTTTTACCAGGTTATAGGTCAACCCAGCTGTCAAAGTTTTCAAGGCACCAAATGGTCTCTGACATGGCTTAACGACTAATATCTGCGATAGTAATAAATGTTTTTCAATTTATTGTGATAAATTATTCCAACAAGTTAGTAGAGACTGTTCAGGATTTTCCAGCGAGTTATCTGACCAAGGGATACAATCAATCAAAGTAGCCTCCTAGCAGCTGTTCTTATCCTTTAAATGTTCTTACCTCTTCTCGAATCCTCCCACTGAACACAGTGACAGATTCTTTAGAAGGTCCGAACTGTAGATCAGCTTCCGACACCACGTCGTATATCCCCGATACTCCGACGTCCGCTGAACGACCTTCGCGCACTGTACGACGCTTGCGCAGGGATCTGGAATGAGGAAGCAATATACAGTGATTGAATATGAAAACACGCCCATATCGCTTTGAGATTTGATATTTTGAACGCGTAAAATGTCCTCACTATTCCTCCTCCTGATTGGCGGAAATTACTCGCCAAATTCACTATCTGCTTGCTAGTCGCCATTTTCGAATATCAAACCATAGTTCACACCAAAATTGGGCTTCAAGAAAGACGCGCGCGCGGCATCGTATACTTTCGTAATCACCTGTGACGACACCCAGGCCTGGGATCAGCGACTTCTAAGCATCTGTACCAGGAATTACTAGTAGCAGCTGACAAGGGACTTCAGGTTTAATGAAATTACGTTAATAATTAATTTTTCTCTCAATATCTCAGTAAATTAAGAGTAAGATAGCGTACCTTGGTCCAGCAACTGCAGGGCCGGGTGGTTTGGCTGCCACGACCTCATCTCCTTCGGGCATCATTTCTATCTTCACCCCACCGGGCAGGTTCCTAGGGCCGTGTGGGAAGCGCTCCCTTTCGCCGAGGTCGGAGGGACGGTCCTGGAATAGGAAAGGGTTGGATTAAATTTGCTTTGATCTTTATGCGATAGGTTATGAAAATTGAATCAATGCGTTGCGCGAGTGAAGCGAGCGGGACAATCAAGAAAAATTAACCAAAACTTTACGCAAGCGAAACGAGCGCGACTTGATATCACGAATAAATCAATGTAACGCGCGTGAAGTGAGCGCGATACATAACAAAAACTTAATCCATACGTAACGCGAGCAAAGCGAGCGCGACTTTTTGAAAACTTAATCGATACTTTAGGTGAGCGAAGCGAGCTCAAGAAAAACTAAATCAATGCGTTACGCGAGCGAAGCGAGCGCAACACTTCTCGAAAATAAGATAGATATCGCCCTTGTCTGGCATATTATTGATATAATTATACTTGCGTACTCACAGTGAATGGCCTTGAAAGTGCCTCCACCAGGTCCTCGACGGCAGCCATGTGGTCGCTATCAGGCTCGCTGACGGGCGCGGGGGCGCGCTGCGGGAGGGGCGCGGGGGCGGGCACTGCGTCGCCTGATACCTCGTCACCGAATGCTTCTTCTAGTGGGAGATGCTCTTCTATGGGTATGTGCTGGGATTCTTCCGCGATTTGGAGGTCGCCGTCTTCTGCTGATGAGTCGCTAGAAATGGCGATGTGGTAATTTTTTTTATTAGTGAGCGCGATAGATTCCATACTGATCGAGAGCGCGGTGAGCGCGAGATGTCATGTTATTGACAGAGGTATATTAATATATGTCGCGAGCGTAGCGAGCGCGTGATTTCCCATTCATTACTAACCAATGTAGGTACAATAACCACATGTTAACAACTCATATCGCGAGCGCAGGGAGCGTTAGATTTCATGTTATTGTTCGAGGTTCATTATCTCATATCACGAGCGAAGCGAGCTCGGCACTGAATAGTTCTAATATGACAGTTTCACTACCATGTAAGTAAAATAATTAATTTTAATCTTCATGATATTTAGATTTAGGCTAGGGTGGAGTTGTAAGTACACGACCATGACACAAACTATATTTATGTTACGCCTATTAAGGCAGTTTAAAATACAGGGTTCATCGGGTCATCATCTGTCGACTCGACAACTCAATAAAAAATAGAAGAATGGTAGGGAACTGCACGTACTTTATATCATTGTGATCCTGATGCGTCCTGTCATCTTTCCTGTCCAAAGCGCCATGTCTTTGCGGCGACACTCCAGCCAGCTGACAGTGATCTAAGCAGCCGTGTCGACAAATTTCCACCTTGCACCGAATGTGAACGCTCAACGCATCAGGGAATTTAAACGCGTGGAAGAACGCGTACGTGATGACTGTTGCTCTTTCGTCTGCCGCTTTGGCTTTGAGGAACCTGAAATCGGAAAGAGTTTTACAGTCATCATCATTGGCCACGACATCTTAGATGGTTTTTGCAGTGATATTTCATAAGGAATCGTAAACTCGTTAACTCAACATTTCCTACGCATACGGGTATGGTCACTATTCACTAATGATTCGCTGCTGCGAAAATATGAGTTGTACAACCGAAAGCGAAATCGACTTCACTCGAAAATTCGCTCAAACAAATAGTCCCGACCCGTAGCCAGTGTTACTTCTTCTTTTTCGTATAAATGGCAAAACTCAACCTCCAATAGCTGGCGACGCTAACTGCTCGTATAAAGGCCGTACTAAAAATATTATTTAGTGGATTTCAATAATTCATAAGAGTGATTTAGATATTTGCTGTTATCTTCACCTAGATATCATCTTTGGCCGCAGCACGCATCCGTACTCATCGGACAGCTGTATGATGTGACCGGATCCGTCTGATGCTGCACACGATTTCACCCTCATGTCGAATTCACCTGGAATAGAAGGAGATCCAATATAAGTACATTCTTCATTGTTCAAAGTGTCTTAGAATATACAAAATGGACTTACAATAATTACAAAGGATGCACAGAAGCTTAATGATGAGTTTTCTACAGATATGCAGTAGTTACCTAGTATTAAAGTCACTTTAGCTTATCATCATACACAGACCACAGTTTAAGATAACTTTAAGTAGAAATCAGTAAGTTCTGAGCTATAAAAAATGATGCGATCACCAGGATCACAAGTAAAACTCTATTACCCTTTGTTATACAATAGGCATGTTGACTGGATGGCAAAAAAATTCAAAACGTTCATACCTTAAAACTGATGGCTAAAATACTGTGCATCTCATTAATCATTTTAAAAAAATGCACATTTCGATTTATATTGAGAACGTTCGGCGCAGAACTTACTGTGTAAGTTATCTGGCACTTAGTACTAACAACAACTGACCGCCATCTCAGCCCATAGTTTTAACGTGCCCATTAGTTAAGTGAATAGAACAAACATACCGCAACGGACTAACAAAGTATGTTCAAATAAGGAAACGGTGTAAAGGTAAACAAACACGCCATTAACGAAGATAACGCGAAGAAAGCTGTTGAAATGTGTGCTCGGAAATATGAGCCACGCCTTCGGGTAATGATCTTGAGGTTAACCGACAGCTTAAGGAAAAGAAGGGTACAGTACATTTACGTATATACGCTTAAGTTTAGGTACATTTAAGTACATACGCTTAAGCTTACATGAAATGACACCTTTATCACGAAAGGATCGGCTTCTTTAGCCGCGACACAGCTGGTAATTTAAGGGTAAGGAAAAATAAAAGCTACTCTCTATGAAGTACCTAAAACCATAGAGGAATATTAGTCGAAAACTAATAGTGGCTATGAAATAAAGGGCTCTGCATTCGAGTTCAGATTTCAAGTCAGGTAATAATTACTCAAACTGCAGTATCGATTAAAACTTTATAGTATCGATTTCCTATTAATTAAGTACGTAGGTACTTAATTATTTAATTAAGTATTGCAAATATTTTCTCTAGGGAACCAATTTTATACCTTGAAAGAATTTGCAATTCTTAGTTTCTTCGCAAGTGGGTTGTTCTCTTATTTGTCTAAATTAAATTAAATACATAATTTATCTGAAATACTTATTTGCAGAATCGTAATCAGATCATACTTAAGTAAGTTAAGTAGATACTGGTAAGTATGAAGACAAAAGAGTTATAAGTGGTGCTAGCAATAGCAACCTAAAGAAACCAAAGTTAGTCTTGCACGCCTCTTATTTAAGGCTCTATAGAGCGTTTGTTTTCTCAAACCAAGTCAGTGCCTTAACAGGCGCCACATAGATCGATTCTATATAAGATTCTATAGCATATTTTTAGATCCGTTTGTTTGCCTTTACGATATGAACTCATTTGATTGGAAGAGCAATTTCAATTAGCTTGATCAATACAGGAAAAGGATGGTTTAAATGTACCTAAGGGTTATCTAGAGTTGATATATAGAAAATTATTTAATAGGTAATGCGTTTTCTAATGGAAATAACTTATTTTCTCACGGTAATAATAGATAATGTGGATTTTTAAAAGTTTTTTTTTAATTTTCTAGTTTTTTTTTAGCTTAAAAGTAACAAACAGACATACCAACTACAAAGTTAATTTCGCATTTAAAATATTAATTTTGTTTCATATTATACCTTTTTAAGAAAGCCAACAAAAAAGCTTTCAAATCCTTAAAATATTCACAAAGCACTTGTCTCAGTAAAGTTTTCCTTGAGGACATATTTTTTATCAAACCATTTATTTCGAACGTCGAGAGCGCCCAATAACTGTCGAACGCGTCATGGATAAGTTTCCAGGTGATTATGTACGAGAAATTTAGGGGCATTTAAATGAAAAGTGTGAAATTGGCATCAATTCGGTTAGCACACGATTTCAATAAAATAAGCCTAAACCTGTCATGGCCATGAGAGAACAGAAAGAGACGGCAGTATTAGTCCATTGGTCACGACGACCTACAAATTCTTCAAAAGAAAATTATCTTATTGACAGGATTTAAAAAATCTCTCTATACTGCCGCCTCTAATAACAGAAAGTATCAGGTATAGACTTATTTCAGCTAAGTCGTGAGAAAAGCCGAATCGAAGCCCCTGTCGAGCATGTCACGAATAATATTTAAACTAATAATAATAATGTATGTACAATTCAGTGGCATTGAAATAAAGTGTGTGAAATTGTCACAAGGTGTTATTTATGTTGAGTTTGTAGGTTCGAAGAGATAATATCAGTAAGTTACACATAATAACGGTACAAGTGTAAATATGTATTTAGGTAACATAAGTTTTTCTTGTAACTTTAGACGATTTCTCAAACGAGTGTACGTGCGTGCCTAATACGTGGTACAATGTTTTGTAATGCGAAAATAATAATAAATGAGAGAAAATATATACTAGGTCATATCATATTATACTTATCTTGGTAAGTAGGTCAATTTTGTATGATGTGATGATGAACTATATACCTAGCAAGTTTTCTCCTTCTTAACATCTGTTCTCTAAAATTTGTGTCATCCTCATGTGTAAAGCAACAAACGGATCTAAAAATATGCTATAGAATCTTATATAGAATCGATCTATGTGGCGCCTGTTAAGGCACTGACTTGGTTTGAGAAAACAAACGCTCTATAGAGCCTTAAATAAGAGGCGTGCAAGACTAACTTTGGTTTCTTTAGGTTGCTATTGCTAGCACCACTTATAACTCTTTTGTCTTCATACTTACCAGTATCTACTTAACTTACTTAAGTATGATCTGATTACGATTCTGCAAATAAGTATTTCAGATAAATTATGTATTTAATTTAATTTAGACAAATAAGAGAACAACCCACTTGCGAAGAAACTAAGAATTGCAAATTCTTTCAAGGTATAAAATTGGTTCCCTAGAGAAAATATTTGCAATACTTAATTAAATAATTAAGTACCTACGTACTTAATTAATAGGAAATCGATACTATAAAGTTTTAATCGATACTGCAGTTTGAGTAATTATTACCTGACTTGAAATCTGAACTCGAATGCAGAGCCCTTTATTTCATAGCCACTATTAGTTTTCGACTAATATTCCTCTATGGTTTTAGGTACTTCATAGAGAGTAGCTTTTATTTTTCCTTACCCTTAAATTACCAGCTGTGTCGCGGCTAAAGAAGCCGATCCTTTCGTGATAAAGGTGTCATTTCATGTAAGCTTAAGCGTATGTACTTAAATGTACCTAAACTTAAGCGTATATACGTAAATGTACTGTACCCTTCTTTTCCTTAAGCTGTCGGTTAACCTCAAGATCATTACCCGAAGGCGTGGCTCATATTTCCGAGCACACATTTCAACAGCTTTCTTCGCGTTATCTTCGTTAATGGCGTGTTTGTTTACCTTTACACCGTTTCCTTATTTGAACATACTTTGTTAGTCCGTTGCGGTATGTTTGTTCTATTCACTTAACTAATGGGCACGTTAAAACTATGGGCTGAGATGGCGGTCAGTTGTTGTTAGTACTAAGTGCCAGATAACTTACACAGTAAGTTCTGCGCCGAACGTTCTCAATATAAATCGAAATGTGCATTTTTTTAAAATGATTAATGAGATGCACAGTATTTTAGCCATCAGTTTTAAGGTATGAACGTTTTGAATTTTTTTGCCATCCAGTCAACATGCCTATTGTATAACAAAGGGTAATAGAGTTTTACTTGTGATCCTGGTGATCGCATCATTTTTTATAGCTCAGAACTTACTGATTTCTACTTAAAGTTATCTTAAACTGTGGTCTGTGTATGATGATAAGCTAAAGTGACTTTAATACTAGGTAACTACTGCATATCTGTAGAAAACTCATCATTAAGCTTCTGTGCATCCTTTGTAATTATTGTAAGTCCATTTTGTATATTCTAAGACACTTTGAACAATGAAGAATGTACTTATATTGGATCTCCTTCTATTCCAGGTGAATTCGACATGAGGGTGAAATCGTGTGCAGCATCAGACGGATCCGGTCACATCATACAGCTGTCCGATGAGTACGGATGCGTGCTGCGGCCAAAGATGATATCTAGGTGAAGATAACAGCAAATATCTAAATCACTCTTATGAATTATTGAAATCCACTAAATAATATTTTTAGTACGGCCTTTATACGAGCAGTTAGCGTCGCCAGCTATTGGAGGTTGAGTTTTGCCATTTATACGAAAAGAAGAAGTAACACTGGCTACGGGACTATTTGCTTGAGCGAATTTTCGAGTGGAGTCGATTTCGCTTTCTCGGTTGTACAACTCATATTTTCGCAGCAGCGAATTTCCCATGGCCAGGCCGTGAGACTGATCATTAGTGAATAGTGACCATACCCGTATGCGTAGGAAATGTTGAGTTAACGAGTTTACGATTCCTTATGAAATATCACTGCAAAAACCATCTAAGATGTCGTGGCCAATGATGATGACTGTAAAACTCTTTCCGATTTCAGGTTCCTCAAAGCCAAAGCGGCAGACGAAAGAGCAACAGTCATCACGTACGCGTTCTTCCACGCGTTTAAATTCCCTGATGCGTTGAGCGTTCACATTCGGTGCAAGGTGGAAATTTGTCGACATGGCTGCTTAGATCACTGTCAGCTGGCTGGAGTGTCGCCGCAAAGACATGGCGCTTTGGACAGGAAAGATGACAGAACGCATCAGGATCACAATGATATAAAGTAGGTGCAGTTCCTACCATTCTTCTATTTTTTATTGAGTTGTCGAGTCGACAGATGATGACCCGATGAACCCTGTATTTTAAACTGCCTTAATAGGCGTAACATAGTAAATATAGTTTGTGTCATGGTCGTGTCCTTACAACTCCACCCTAGCCTAAATCTAAATATCATGAAGTTTAAAATTAATTATTTTACTTACATGGTAGTGAAACTGTCATATTAGAACTATTCAGTGCCGAGCTCGCTTCGCTCGTGATATGAGATAATGAACCTCGAACAATAACATGAAATCTAACGCTCCCTGCGCTCGCGATATGAGTTGTTAACATGTGGTTATTGTACCTACATTGGTTAGTAATGAATGGGAAATCACGCGCTCGCTACGCTCGCGACATATATTAATATACCTCTGTCAATAACATGACATCTCGCGCTCACCGCGCTCTCGATCAGTATGGAATCTATCGCGCTCACTAATAATAAAATTTACCATTTCGCCATTTCTAGCGACTCATCAGCAGAAGACGGCGACCTCCAAATCGCGGAAGAATCCCAGCACATACCCATAGAAGAGCATCTCCCACTAGAAGAAGCATTCGGTGACGAGGTATCAGGCGACGCAGTGCCCGCCCCCGCGCCCCTCCCGCAGCGTGCCCCCGCGCCCGTCAGCGAGCCTGATAGCGACCACATGGCTGCCGTCGAGGACCTGGTGGAGGCACTTTCAAGGCCATTCACTGTGAGTACGCAAGTATATATCAATAATATGCCAGACAAGGGCGATATCTATCTTATTTTCGTGAAGTGTTGCGCTCGCTTCGCTCGCGTAACGCATTGATTTAGTTTTTCTTGAGCTCGCTTCGCTCACCTAAAGTATCGATTAAGTTTTCAAAAAGTCGCGCTCGCTTTGCTCGCGTTACATATGGATTAAGTTTTTGTTATGTATCGCGCTCACTTCACGCGCGTTACATTGATTTATTCGTGATATCAAGTCGCGCTCGTTTTGCTTGCGTAAAGTTTTGGTTCATTTTTCTTGATTGTCCCGCTCGCTTCACTCGCGCAACGCATTGATTCAATTTTCATAACCTATCGTATAAAGATCAAAACAAATTTAATCCAACCCTTTCCTATTCCAGGACCGTCCCTCCGACCTCGGCGAAAGGGAGCGCTTCCCACACGGCCCAAGGAACCTGCCCGGTGGGGTGAAGATAGAAATGATGCCCGAAGGAGATGAGGTCGTGGCAGCCAAACCACCCGGCCCTGCAGTTGCTGGACCAAGGTAAGCTATCTTACTCTTAATTTATTTATTTATTTATAAAACTTTATTGCACAATGTACAAAAGGCGGGCCTAATGCCACGCGGCATTCTTACTAATTCTTAATTTACTGAGATATTGGCCTCAATTCACGCCGTCCAGTTACTAATTCTAATTCTTAGTAGCGCTGTCACTTTCTTAACTTTGACATAAGAACAGGATAGCAAACAAATACGTGAGTTTGACATTTCTTATCTGACATAAGACTGCTTAAATTAATTAAAATTAGTGAGC
>JARACY010006497.1:0-16735 GCA_029255725.1 Scrobipalpa atriplicella
GACAGCGCATGCGTTGACGTTCCTCAAGTGACGTTACAATTTTATGGCCGCGTTCACATTGGTCGTAAACGTGAATGGATACGATCATGATAATTTAAAAAACTTATTCATAAAAAGACAAAAAGAAAAGTCACGCCTTTATCCCTTACAGGGTGGGCAGAGCGTGAAATGCCTAGTAAAAGGCGTTTACTCCACGTCCGACATATATTGGTAAATGGTAAATTTGCCATTTTAGATGAAAATTGTCGGCAAATCCCCTTTACAGATTTACAACATGCCCGGGAAAAGTAGCTGGCATATTCTATATTTTTCAATCGCTCCAAGTCCAGCATGGAAGAAAAGAAAATCTGAATATTATTTTATTAATTTGGTTTATTTATATCTCAACTAAATACTTATCTATAACAAATGTTTAAATAACAAATATCTATGCGGTTGCCGCGGCCAATGCAGGCACATCTCCTTCGTCATCACTATCCTCTTGCACTTCTTTTGCTAATTCCCGGTCGACGTACACGAACGGGTCGATTTTCAACTTCTCTGTAGCCGGCGGGCTTGATATTACGCACCTGTACAAATAAATAACGGTAATAAAACCACCGTGAAGAAAACAAGATGAACAAAGTTACTATACATACACGCAGCAATGCAATGCAATTAAATATCATTGAATTCATCATTGCAAAATCCTTCCTAGTGAAACTTGAAATGAAAACAACTGTGTTGAATTTTTTAACCTTTACTATCACATTATCTAGGTAATTTGAAAAGGGGCCCTAATTCAATCACCTAAATGTGAACCTGGCATGACCTCTTAATTTTTTTATTTCAATATATTTATACCTGAAAATTTATAAAACTTATAATAGGCAAGTTGACTGGGTGTCAAAAAAAATTCAAACCATTTATACCTTAAATTACTGTGGATCTCATTCATCATTTAAAAAAAAAAATGCACATTCCGATTTAATAAACAAGTTAAAAATATAGAAGTTATTGATTTGAGTAGTCAACATTAACTTGCGTGTGACGTCATAACCCAGTATTTTTTTTTTTTTTCTTTATGTAATGGCTTCCATCGTTTTTATACGATGATTCTGCCAAAGTCACGGTACAGAGAAAACACTGGTATAAAAACCATTCTTTAAAACAAATAATGACGTTTACTAGTGGTTTTTTCCAATCCAACCATCCAACCTAAAACAAACACAATATTAGTAAAAAAAAGTAGGATGGTATGTTAAAATAGTTTATAAATTACATACATATAAGAACAAAACAGTTTATAATTTAATATTATTAACTTTAATGAATTTGGCTAGGGTATACACGAACGATGACGGCACAAGGGTTAGTAAAAAGTTAACATTTACTGGGCGGGGAATATTTTTCGGAAGCATCTGGTACAAAGAAACATTCAGATTAGAGCAATTAAAGAACATGTGGTCAACAGTCCCCTCTTCTAAACCACATTCACACATGGAATGGTCACGAATACGTAGCTTAGCTAAGAATACTGGAGTGCAAACATGGCCCAGTCGCAGGCGGATAATTACTGACGTAACAAGTTTGTCGAGATCACGAACTCTAAAAAACCATGGGACAGAAGGGATAGAAGGTTGTATAGCACGATAATGCTTACCAACTGAAACACTAGGAGATAGCCACCAAGATTGCCATGAACTGCGTAAATAAGATTTAGCTGAACAACGAAGATCCCTTGAAAAGATTTTTGGATATTTATCGATACCAATTTGAACAGCTTGTTTAGCCATAGAATCAACAGCTTCATTGCCTGTGATGCCACTGTGGCTCGGAATCCAAGCCAGTGCAACATCAATATTAGAGTTTTGGCATCTAAACAAAGCATCTTTAATTTGTAAACATAAGAAAAAATTGGATTTAGAGTGAAATGGAAGTTTTTTCAAGTCTTGCAAACAACTAAGAGAGTCTGAAAATATAATTGATCGATTTAACTTATGGGATTCAATATATAGAACTGCTTCCAAGATAGCTACAGCCTCACCGGTAAAAATTGAAGATTGCGGGTGGCATTTAAAATTTAAAACTACATTGTACTTTGGGATCCATACAGCAGAACCCACATGATCCGAATCTGATATTTTTGAGGCATCAGTATACAAGTGTAGCCATCCTGACCAATTATTATCAACGATCCTATTAAACTGAGCATTAGCACTAGGAGAATCCTTTACAATATCCAAATCAGTGACAATATTGGGTGAATATAATAAAGTTTCATAGTTAAATTTAAAAATAGGATTACAACTAACCTGGAAAATGGAATCTATATCAATTCTGCTCAATGATTTAACCAGCAAAGGATTCTCCTTATGGAGCCAATAAGAAGTGGTCAGGGTTTTTTCCTTCAAAGAAACAGTTTTGCTGATAAGAGGATGCTGAGAAAACTGAACTACATTAAAAAAGAATCGATCAGCTAAAAATTGTCTCCTGAAATGTAAGGGAGGATCTAAACATTCTACTTGAAGGGCGACCGTAGGTGAGGACTTCATCGCGCCAACAATAATTCTGAGGCATTTAGCTTGAATCTTATCTAGTTTCGCCAAAGCAAGCTTATTACAGGGTTCTAATATAAATCCGGCATAGTCAAAATGACTTCTAACAATGGCATTATATAGAAGTTTCTGGCTAAATGGATGAGAACCCCAACGGACACCAGAAAGGCATCTGATAATATTAATATTTTTTTCACACTTATTAACAATATGATTTAGGTGATGCTGTCCACTCAATTTAGAGTCAAGTATGACACCCAAAAATTTAACCTTTTCCTCAATTAAAACCGGTTGACCCTCAATTGAGATATCAATTTGAGGAATAGCCCGTTTGCGAGTAAAAACAATAGCAGAACATTTAGGAACTGAGAGAGAAAGTCCATGATCAGAAAGCCAATTATTTAAATAATACAGAGCTGAATTTATACGATTACAGGCTTTTTCAAATGAAGAAGAACGAACATACACAACAATATCATCAGCGTATTGCAAGATATTTCCAAAAGAGAGAACAGTGCGATCCAGGTCGTATGTATACACATTGTACAATAAGGGACTAAGTACTGAACCCTGTGGTAAGCCTCTATAGATAAGCCTGGGAGAAGAAAGACTACCGTTGACTCGAACAGAGATAGAACGAGCCATGAAGAGAGTACTTATGATATTGATCAACTTCCCTGGAATGTTCAGATAGTGCATTTTCTGCCTGAGCAGAGGGAGAAGAACATTGTCATAAGCTGCAGAGATATCAAGAAACACGCCGACAACGTGCTGATTATCACTAAACGCTCTTCTAACATCTGTAGTAAAAATGCTTAGACTATCAAGAGTACCCATTCCTCTCCTGAAACCGAACTGATACTTAGAAAGAAGACCTTTGTTTTCCAGAAACCACTCAAGTCTATTCTTAAGTAAGTGTTCAAAAATTTTAGATATACAGGAGGACAACGCTATAGGACGGTAAGAGTTTGGATCAGCAGGAGGTTTACCCGGTTTCAGTATAGGAATGACCACTTGTGACTTCCAAGAATCAGGAACAATATTGTGTTCAAAAAAGAAATTGTAAAGTTTTAAAAGAAATAATTTTGCTGATTTTGGAGACTTAATTATAAAAGAATATGGGATACCATCAATGCCAGGGGATGAGTCTTTTAAATTATCCAAAGCACAACAAAGCTCTGCATAAGAAAATGGATCATTAAAAGTATGAGTATCCTGCAAACCGTATGAAGAAGAAGAAGAAGAAGAAGAAGAAGAAGCAGAAGGAAGGGAGTCCGCTGAAGGGACAAAAGGGGGGGCTAACTTATTAATAAAGTCCGGAAGCCATAATGAAGGATCATTTGAAGAAAGGGAATTCTCTGTACGAGCTCTTCTAAAAGAATTAGTGTGTCGCCAAACTATGGTAGAGGGAGTACGCGGGGATAAAGAGGCACACAAGTTATGCCAACCTTGACGCTTTTTCTTAGATAGAAGTCTTTTACATAAAGCATTACGTTTTTGAAAATTAAGAAAATTACTCATACAAGAATCCGCCACAAACGAGTCTTCAGCTTCATCGCGCTCACGAACTGAAGATGAACAGTCGGAATCCCACCAAGGTGGAGAGGGTATTTTACTAAGGGCAGAGTTCTTAATGGGAATAGATTCATCAGCTGCCGAAGTTAAAGAAGATACAAAGTTTTGATAAGATTCTAAAAGATTATCAGAAGAAACAATAGGTAAATTAGATATACTAATTTCAATCAATGAAGAAAATTTATCCCAGTCTGCTTTTTTAAGCCTATACTTAAGAAGAGGAGGTAGATCTAGTTTTGGAGGGCTAATATTATTTAAAGAAAGGATAATGGGAAAATGATCGCTGCCATAACTGTTTGCCAGAATTTTCCAAGAAGATGACATGACAAGAGAAGGAGAGACTAGAGAGAGATCTACAGCACCAGCTTTCTGAGTAGGCGAAACTCTGCGTGTGGCAGAACCATCATTTAAGATACACAAATTTATAGTATCAAGCATATCTAAAAAGAAAGAAGATAATGTATCACATTTGAAACTGCCCCACAAAAAGTGGTGACAATTGAATTTAATACAAAAAATTGTTTTTGACATTTAAAAAGAAAGTTGCTTAGTTGCAGATGGCGCCACTGTTGAGTGTTCCAAAAGAGACCAATGAGAAGACACAAAACTGACATTGATATTGATATTGACAGATTACTGACCAATCACAGGAAAAAGGAAGACTCAACAGTGGCGCCATTTAGTTCTCAGTTTTTAACCCCAATACTTATGTTTCATTTACCTGGTAATAAACAATCCTGGTCTTTTAGGTCGACCGGCCTGCAAATCTTTCAGCAACGCCCCAATGTTCTCAGCTACTTGTTTCGGTTCCATGTTCAACTGAAAATTAAAAAATAAATGGTTTGAAAATACATTTGGAAGTGGAGTGTTCGATTCTCACAGGGAAAACACAAAGTTTATTGTGAGATTTTCCCTAGTTTGGTTAGGATATCACAGTCTGAATCACTGATTCCGTGCTTCGTTTAGAAATTGGTAGTCACAAAAACCATGTTAAAACATAATGGGTGGTTAAAAACTCGGACACCAGGTAGGGTAAAATGTGTCGTTCATTGACCCAAATACCCACTCGATAGAAAATGCTTGAGCCTAATACATGGAGTAAAAAAAATACCTTACCAAAGTTTAGGGTGTGATCCTACCCATGAAACTGAACAACTTTCCTCAAAGAGCATAGGACAATGAAAAAAAAAATTGGTCTCCCAACCATACAAATCATGTTAGCAGTTCCAGTCATTTTGTATGGGAGGCTGCCTCCATGGTCAGTGGTCTGAGCCATGGGCTCACGACCCGGAGGTCCCGGGTTTGATTCCCGGCGGGGATGTGCTGTTGTTTCTAGTTTGGTTAGGACATATTGCAGGCTGATTACCTGATTAACCGAAAAGTAAGATGATCCATGTTGTCGGATGGGCATGTAAACAGTCGGACCTGCGCCTGATTACTCTCTGGTCATGTGTCAGTCAATATGTCCCATCAGAATAAGAGATTGAAGGAATAGAGAGTGCACTGCACTTGTGTGTTGCGCAAACACTTGGGCACTAAAAACTAGTCCTGCGCAGTTGGCCGATCTCTGAGAGGTTGGCCGCCATCACCGAAAATCGGTTGGGAGGAGTATTATTATGGGAGGGCCTATATATTATTATGGGAGGGCCTATATATTATGGGAGGGCCTGTATATTATGGGAGGGCCTATATATTACTCACCCGTCCTACAGGCACCTCAACAGTGCCCAAGGTTTCTTGGTTCTCATCTTTTGTGACCCTGTATTGGACACCGGCCGCAAACTTCTTTACTAGGGCACCCAGATTAGGGTCCAGTGTACCCAGCCTCAATGTTGGAAACCTGTAATGTAAGGTTTAAAATTACGTACAAAATTAGATGTAAAAAAAATTACAAAGCCTAAGGGCGTTATTGCACTTATGCAGTGACTTATGCGTATCCAATTGGTATCCGTCTCCAATCCGATTTAGCCTTCCTTGTTATACATACATACATATAATCACGCCTTTATCCCTAATGGGATAGGCAGAGCGTAAACGACCTACACAAAGGTCGTTCCGCCACGTCTGACAAATTTTGTGGGTTATTCTAGATGAATCTGTGTATTGCTATAGTGGCAGGTTGTCAGCCCATCGCCTGAATTACAATACTGAAACCCTCTTATCCCTTAGCTGATTTTTACAGCATGCCCGGGAGGAGATGCAGCTGGCACACTCTATGTTTTTCTATCACTCCCAGTCCAGCATGGAGATATCCATGCTTGTTATGGATATGTGCACAAATGTCATCATCGTATGGCGTTTCTAAAAATGCGACTTTAAAATTTAATATTTGAGTTGGCAATCCATTGCTTTGCCTCCTGTGTCAGCTGGTGTAGCCCCTCGAATCCGCTGCTGAACTTTCGAGTGGGGCATTCCTCCACGATGTGCTGGATGGTCTGCACTGATTCTCCACAATCACACACAGCAAGATGACTCAGTAATGCTCCACTTGTGCAGATGGAGTTGGACCTTGCAACTCCGGTTCTAATTCGGTTTATTGAGGACCACACCAGCCTTTGCTCTTTGAAGCCCGGCACTACAGCTGAAGGGTCGGTTATTTTTATATGTCCCTTGGAAGCGTCTGAATAGAGAACATGTATATAAAATATTATCCGTATCTCAACTTATTTTCAAAAAATATCGTAAATTATAATAACAACAGTGAAAACAGAAATTAAATTGATTAAAAAATCACCGAGATTTACCATCATAAAGCTAGTCTATCTATCTCTCTCTTCGAAACGACATTTTATATGGAAGTAGTATGGCGATCCTGTTATGTGACGTCACATAACAGTTCGGATCTCTCTTTTTAGCCGACGACTTTAAAACATTATAACTCGTAAACTAATGAGTATTTGGTGAAAATTCTTTCACATTTATTTTTGTATGGTGACAACAATTCTTACTGATAATTAAAAAAAAAGTCATGATTATTCCTTATTGTCCCATCTATTCTTCCATTCTGTCTTGATATTCGGGTGGTTTTGAATTCTTATGTCGCTCCATATTGGTCTCCGAGAAGGTAGCCTGTGATATTATTCAGTCTTCCTGATTGGCATCTCATGGGGGGCCGTCTGTAATGACTTCTGCCACTGCCTACCCATCAAACTGACCAAGGAACATAATGGAACATTCCCCAAAACATGGGAAGAGCCGTTATATCTCACGAATGCAGTTTATCCATAGTTGTACTGGGCAGAGTAATATTCCTAGGCTACTTTTTACCACGGGAAAATATCTGATTCTCACGGGAAAACTCGTACTTACTCGTGGTCGTGGGGACAGAATAATGATATAGTATCTAACGATACAGAAATTGCACTCCCCTATAACGCTCACTCAAAAAGCAGAAAACATACCTAGAACCGGTCCAGAGCGTATAAATGCGTGCTAATTGTACCCTACGTGTAAAGCGGAGAGTTGAAATTCCCTAATCACTCCAGATTACGCACACAAGTGTACGTGTTATGGTTAGGAAACGCGCGACACAATTCGAACGAAATAGAGACAGACAATGTACGCGTTCACCGAGACGATCGACAACCCGACCGCCCAATGGGCGGCCTTAGGCGCCGACCGTTCTCGTGCCTAAAGTGCGGAGTGAAACAGGACTGTCGTGGGTGAAACTGCGGTGCGAAAATCTAGTGTTAAATTCAATACCTAAGGAATGACTAACCTGCGTTTCAATAGACCTCTGATGGGAACCAGGTCGGTAATGATATTCGGATGCGCTATGATGTAGTCGTAGTCGCCCAGCTTAATCTCACCTTCCTGAAAAAAAAAAATAAGATCATAAGAAGACGCAGAAATATGCCGACATTTAGCGCGAGACGCAGTCTTTAAATATTATTGAGCTATTGAGCTTCTAGCTCTGCTAGCTCATTCTTTCGATCACACGACACGCACATTATTATCCTCCATTTCTTATTATCCCTTTTTCCCACTTTCGAAGATAGGACTCCTATATTTCAGGTAAATTGTCTTCAACTTGTACTTGTTCTTGTATGTCTACGGTCTACGGTACAGGTCATACCTGGATCTTCTTAATGACGTCAGAACCCCCAGCCGTTGTAGCTCCAGCATCCACTGCTTCCTTGATCAGTTCAGCACCTTTACAAAAGGCTAGGATACTCCGTTCCTCATCGCGGGCGAAGAAATGTGGTAAAAGACTCAGTTTTGTGAAGTTGTCTACGGTACGATTCTGTGGACGATGAGAACTGAGTTATTAAAATGTCTATTAAACTACAGAAATGGATGCACATAATTTTTTACCAGAATATACAAGATCATGAAAACAATCTGAAATCAAGATATAGCTGTGTTTTTGTAAAACTGATGTCGATGTATTTTTTAAAACCTAATTTTAATTTTAAGTTTTAAAGATACTGATGGAAAGCCACACAGCCACACACACGCTAAGTGTTATATCAGAATAAATAAGTATTTTCCTATCTGCTTATAGACAAATACCTTTTTAGCAGCCTCCATGTTCATATGAATCTGCGCATACACCAGAGCATCGGGCACATTGTACATGGTGGGGTGATGGGTCTCCTGATGTAGTTTAACAGCGTCTTCAGCGGTGTACACGACCCAGCGGTAATACTTGATAGGGAACACATCGTCTTTGGAAACACCTTTATATGTGTCGTCGACGAAACGCTGTTGGCTCAACTTTGCTGCCCTGAAAAGAGACAGGATTTTAATTTATTTCTTGAATTTCTAACTTCTATTAAGCAGGGTTCGAGTCAACACACAACACAACCCTGAACCCTGGTAAGTTAAGGCGTACCTACCACACACTGCGCTACGCGCTACGCGACGGAGTGCGTGATTGTCTATGCTCCCATTGTTTGAACAATGGAACATAGACAATAACTGCACTATGCGAATGCACGGCATAACTTTTTAAAGCATGGAAAGAGAATATGTAATGAGGCCTCCAAAGCACAGAATAATATTATTACATTACTTGGAAAATGATCAGGTGATTCTGCTTGCCTTACCTAACCAGTCATAGGAAAAAATCTCAAAATGATAATAGGTATTATTTATTTTACAAAATGGCGTCACATCTCAAGTTGAGACGTATTTTTGCCAATGACAATGTATATTTGATTTGTTTTATCTTGAATAACACTTACTATAAATCATAATTCAATATTGCGATGTAAAACACATTAAATCAATAAAGCGATTATGGGAGAGTCTATAATGAGGAAAAGTGAATCAGCTATCTTTCTGCTTCGAAAAAATCCTCAAAATGAAAAATTTACAAAATATCAATTTTATGATCCCTCATGGAGATTAAACTTATTACTTCCAGATTTAGAACCAAGGCTCAAACTACTTGACCACAAAGGCAATCAGCAGAGGAATTTTGTAATCTGAATAATAATACCGGGAGTCAAAAATTAGCCGACCAAACTTTAAGGTGTGATCCTAGTGATCCTACCTATGAAACTGATGGAATATAGGTCAAAAAAAGAAAAAATTTGGCCCTCCCCTCCCATTACAAAATGACCCAAGTTGCTGACACCACCATTTGTATGGGAGGGCCAAATATGTTTTACTTCATTATATTGTAGAATATGTTCCCTATGTTCCTTGCGGAAAGTTGTTGAGTTTCATGGGTAGGATCACACTCTAAAGGTCAGCAAATTTTACTCCTATATGAATTTGAAGTTACAATAATTTTAAAATAACTAAATAAAACATACTTATCCTTTCCTCGTTGATTATGGGGGATGAACCCGACCTTTGTGACCTCAACCTTGACTTTCTTAGCGCGAGCCTTCGCCCTTGTGCCTTTACGAGCTGCATAGTATGTGGTAGCTGTGTGTATTGTTCGCTGAAAGAACATAAATATGATGTTTAAAAATAAAGTAAGGTGGTAATAAAGTAGATCAAAGATAGCTTCTTGAACAAGAGAAAAATATAAAGGTACCAGGAATGCTGAAAAGGAAGAAGTAGACTATTTACAGGTCCAAAAATAATATATAAGAATCACAAAAAAAAACTCTTCATTCAGAATAGAATATAGGTACTTTATTGCACACTAAGTAAAACCACAGAATATATTAAAACACATAGTACTGACAGAAACAATAAAACAAGGGATATGAGTGTACCTACATAAAGGCGGCCTTATCGCTAAGTGGCAATCTCTTCCAGGCAACCTAGGTTGGTTCAGATGGCTCTTGGTTAGAATATAGGGGGAAGGAGGTTCATGTTCCACAGTGGACTATATGTGGCTGTGTTATTGGGTAGCAGTTACAATACAAATCAGACAAGCTGTACAATGAATCAACTCACCAGGCTGGTTGCATTTGATTTGTAGATAGATAATGAATTAGTCAGCAGGGAGCCTAAAAATATAAACAAAAATTAGGCAACTGTGTTTCGGCTTAACCTTAACTTTTATCAGTCAAATGTAAGAAAAATCACTTACGAAATAAAGTCCCCGCCATAGTTAAGTTATTTATCACGTAATTGTGTGAGAAAAGCAGTAATTTCTACAATATTTAATTATAAATTCTTTTTAGCACTCAATTTTTGAGGTTATGTTATACTTTACTTTTAAAATTCCTCCCTTTTGTAAAGGCCAGCCAACTGGCCAAGGAAAATCTGGAAATCATAATGAAAATGGGACAAACATGTAAAAAATGTATGGAAATATTTTTGTACGAGCTTTATGGACTTTGAGGAGCGAAGGTTTAGAGAGATTTTGAATTTTGATTTTGATATTTTTATTAGAGAATATTTAGCAGATTCAAAATAATCTAAAAGCCCATGGCTGTATATTTTGAGTTCTTTGCGTCATTAACCAAAATTTGAAAAGAAAATAACGCTTCCAGTATTGCAAACCCTACAAAAAAGTACATAATTTTGTAAAATATTCTAAGCCCTTGATTTCTTATTGTTGTGTTATCGAAATTAGTCAATTTAATTTAATATATTAAAATGGTTATCTTTTTAATTTCCTTGGCTCGGGAGAGACACGCGCGAGCAAAGAGGATATATCGAGCTTAAGTGATATTATGCATAAATCTTTTAGAGAACTTTGGTGGGTAAAAATAAAAATGCCCAAAATGATCTTACTTGATAGCTTAATATTGATTATTTTGATCTTCCAGGCTATTTACTAGCGCCATCTAGGGTTAATAGGGAATTTTTGAGTTACGCATTTTTAGTATGGGAAATGTTGCCATTGGCAGCAATTCGTGGTTGCAAAATTCGCGACTTAACTAATATAAGTCCACACCTGTAACTTTTTATCATGAGAGAACATAATGGGATGGCAATAATTTTAGTAAGTCGAGAGATTAGATAAGATTTAGATAAGTCGGGATGCTTACGAATCGAACCTACTGTCAGTCTACTTAGAGTAATTTTGTCTATGGTAGGTAATATCAAGGCGCTTCGAGTATTTTAAAAAATGTTTCATAACAAAATCATGCCTCATGCCTTTATGTAAGGTAGATCATTTAATATTTTAAGAATTAATTCAACTCTACTCGAGAAACAGAACAACTAAATGTCACCACAGACACAGCTCTATATTTTGGTAATGAGTGGACGAAAATATACCTTATCACATCCCGATACGAATCAATTCAGCTTGTAAGATATCGCTCATAGCTCGACATCTTTTCCCACGGCACCCTTCAAGCGATTTTGTGTTTTATCGGGATGTAATAAGGTTTATTTTCGTACCGCTTAATGCCAAAAGATACGCAGATGCCCATAGACACCGCCTGTAAGATATATTTTCATAACTCAGATCGTAAGATATCGAAAATAAACCTTATTACGTCTCAATACAACACAAAATTGCTTGAAGGGTAACGTGGGAAAAGATGTCGAGTTATGAGCGATATCTTACAGTATCTTCCGTGTGTGTTACACAGTGTTGGGCGTTAGGACATATATACTAGGTAATCTGTGGTGTTGGGGTTTGCATCATTTAACAGTCATGCATGGGCGCAGCCGCTGTTGGAACAAAACAAGTTTAATTTTTTCGAATTGATCACACAAAACATTTTTTGATAACACAAAATCTCTACAAATACGTTATAAAATGTATTAAATAAGTAGTGAACTAGTGCAGGCAGCTATACGTTGAAGATGGAGAAACTACATTGCAGCTTATTGTTTGTTTCGCTTCTTGTTTTGTTGTGGGGTGTGGCCGGCCAATATGAGTGGCAAATTCGAGATGCTTTCGACGAAATCCGGGGGAAAATGGACAAAGTATCCGCTGATAACTGCTTCATTACCCACCTGGACGACTTATTTTTACCAGAAGACAGCGTATCACACCACCCGGATGTAAAGGAGATCAATATAAACCCAGTGTTTCCTAACCGTACGGCGATGTTGCATTTACACAATTTGGCCATGACCCGGGCGTTTTTCTGGAGTTATATACTACAGTCCAGGTTCATAAGACCCGCTATTAACGATACATACGACCCTGGTATGATGTACTATTTCCTATCATCGGTTGCTGATGTATCTTCAAATCCTTATATTAATGCTAGTTCCATATACTTTTCACCAAACATGTCGTATACATCTTCGTATAGAGGATTCTTCAATAAAACCATGCCACGATTCGCGCCAAGAGCATACAGAGCTGATGATTTTAACGATCCCGTACATCTACAAAAGATTTCTACATTAAACACATTCCATGTTGAAGATTTGGGTGCGTTTGAACGTGATAGTTTATCAAAGGATTATACATCCGATTTCTATCGCACAAATGAATGGTACTCCCTCTGGTTGCCCGACAAGGTTGACAAAAGACACGACACTAAGACCACTTACCAAGTGGAGATCAGATATGCTAATAATACAAATGAGACATTTACTTTCCACGGACCACCTGGTAATGATGAGGTTTGTATAAAATATTCATACAGTTTTCGTTTTAAATTGCTTCAGAACAGACACACTTTCTGAGATTTTTAGTAATAATATCGGTCTACAGGGCAGTGTATGCAAATTGCTAAGAATAATTATGATGACTGTTCATCAGAATTTACTTAATCATCATCATCATCATCATAATCATCAGTCATATATGTCCTCACCGAGGGGCATGAGCCTACTCTGAATAGGGCAACCAGGCCATCTTTTTTTTCTTTTGATCTTATTTGTACTACTGGCATCTCAAATTATGTTTCATGTTATATCAAAACTTTATCTTACAATGTTTCTAGACTCCCGGACCAGTCAACTGGACAAAGCCTTACTTTGACTGTGGCAGACTGAACAAATGGCTGGTGGCTGCAGTGTCACCGGTCGCTGATATTTACCCACGTCACACCCAGTTCAGACATATTGAATACCCTACGTAAGTATTGATACTTCATACTATTATAACTGGCTTCCTGAAAACTGATACGGGTTGCTCAGTCAACTCAACAGAACTTAACAACATTCACAAGTAAATTCTGTCAGGAAATGTTTTTTTTTACTTTCCCTTATAAGCCGTGCAGATAAAGAAACAATCTGAAAATGGCGTCCGCTCGCTTCGTGATTGGTCCGCCTCGCAAGCGTTCTTGCTCTACCTAATAGAGAGTGAGCGAGAACGCATGCGAGCGGCGGCCATTTATAGATCATTTCTTTATGTGCACGGGTTATACAAATTGTCTGATTAAGGAGGTCATTTTGTATGGGATAGTTCTTTTTTTCATTTCCTGGAAGAGTTACCTTGTATAAGTTGTGAATGAGCATCCTCTAGCAGTTTGCGGGAAGCTGTCCCTTAAACTCTTTATGCTACCTAACTGGCTAGAATCTTTTGGTTACTATTTATAATTCTTATATCTTTTGGACTCCAGAAATCCTTAATTTTTTTTTTTTGATCCTCAGATACACAGCAGCTGTAGTCATGGAGATGGACTTCGATCGAATAGATATAAATCAATGTCCTCCAAGTCAGGGCAATGATCGACCAAATAGATTTGCTTCTACAGCGCGATGTAAAATAGATACCACTGAGGTAAGTGCTCAAAGTTGAAAAAAAAACTGGGTTATTATTTCCTCCTTTTAGTTAAAACTTTTGTGTAATTTTTTTGATTGTTCGCTATGCCTGAAACAAAGCTTGAATATATACCTTCAACTTAAACTTTTATTTATATGGCAATGGGCCGCCTCATTATACAGCCATTACTGCCAATGTCAATGTGGCCAAGAGCACAGTTACAAAAATCAGTTGCAAAACTTATAGTAACTGTAAGGGGCCTAAATCATAAGTGACAATGACAATTCTGCGTACATTGCGTAGTTTACTTGCTGACATGATACAAGGAAGATTATCAGGTATGCAGTGTACATCGAATTGTCACTGTCAAATTGTCATTGTCAGTTTTATGAAATAGGCCCCAGTTCAAGGTCAAGTCAACTGATATTACAACTTGTTGGGTCTGTTGATTATTAGCACTAGAATTTATGTCACCATTGTTCAATGCAGGTATTGATATTGATGCATAACTTGACCTTAGGTATCTGATCTTTCAACAAAACAAAATATTTATCCCTATATGAAGTTGTTAGATGCCCGGATGGTGTAGCCCGGATGGTGTAGTGGATAGGGCCGCGGCCTTCTGTGCAGGAGGTCGTGGTTCGAATCCCACCACGTACCAATGCGGTTTTCGAATTTCATATGTACGTTTATTCGGCGCTTTTACGGTGAAGGAAAACATCGTGAGGAAACCTGCACACAACTACGAAGAAATTCAAAGCTTGTGTGTAACCTAATCTAGGATTGGGTCTGGTTTCCCTTCTGGGTTGCGGAGGTCAGATGGCAGTCGCTCTGTGTAAAAACCAGTACCCTCGTTCAATCCCCTAGATTAGGTAGCCGTCCCCGTGAAATACGGGAAAAAGGCTAGGAAGATGATGATGATGATGAAGTTGTTATATGAGAAAATTCTACACTGGCAGGTTTTGAACCTAAAATTCTGATTGGGATACATAATTACATACCATTCCATTGATCTTCCAATCCTGGCGGGAATTTTTCGTTTTTATTACTGTTTCAACTGTTTGGGTCAAAAATATGAGCAATTTTTAATTCTTAGAAAGCTACATTCACCACATTTTACATTATTTTAATTTATTATTATAATTTAGCATAAATTAATTAATTATACGCGAGCAAAGCGATTGCGATAATTTACGAAAGTGGAATCTATACGTTACGCGAGCGAAGCAAGTGCTTCTTATCACGAAAGTCGAACTAGTTACTGCAGGAAAGTATTTTTGTACCTCTAATTAATTTCTAATTTTTCCTTAGTGTGAGCCAGTCCATGGCTGGGGCTTCCGTCGGGGCGGTTACCAGTGCCGTTGCGCGCCGGGATACCGCCTGCCGCGCCTCGTGCGCCGCCCTTACCTCGGCGAGGTGATCGAGAGAGCCACCTCGGACCAGTATTACAACAACTTTGATTGTAAACCTGTTGGATGTGAGTAGGACTCCATCATCTCAATTATTGAACCCAGATAACAACCTCAAAACAAGACATTTGGGGAATTTTCGAACCCAGATAACAACCGCAAAACCAAGACATTTGGGGGAAATTGGGATTGGGGAAAGGAATGCGATTTTCGGAAGACACTCGACGCAAGCGAAGCGTGCGTGTGCGACATTTTACGAAAGTTGAATGAATACGTAATGCGAGCGCAGCAAGCACAATACTTTGAAAAAGTTGAATGAATACGTAATGAGAGCAAAGCGAGCGCAATATCTACAAAACATAAATGAGCGCGACATATTAATAAATTATTTGAATTATTTAGTTACGCGAGTGAAGTTGGAGGGAAGTCAATTCTCAGGTTTTTTGTATGTTTTCATTTTAAAAATATATTAATCAGGGATTCAGCGCTTACCGGTGCAATGGGAGAAGGCGCACCCGTTCATCCGCGCGATGTACATGGACCGGCACTACGAGTACGTGAACGCGACGTCGGGCCCGGCCGCGCTGCACACCGAGCGCGTCAACGTGTACGAGGTGCTCAACTTCATACGCTCCGTGCAGCCAAACAACTGCTCCAAGTAAGTCCATTTAATTACGCGAGCGAAGCGAGTTTCACGAAAGTTTAATTAATTCTTTATGCGTGCGAAGCGAGTGCAACAAATCTAAGGTAACTTACTGTTTACCTACACCAAAATATAAACACGTTCGTGCAATGACATGAATACCTACATAATGCTTGATAATGCGAGCGTAATTAAATGGACTTACTTGGAGCAGTTGTTTGGCTGCACGGAGCGTATGAAGTTGAGCACCTCGTACACGTTGACGCGCTCGGTGTGCAGCGCGGCCGGGCCCGACGTCGCGTTCACGTACTCGTAGTGCCGGTCCATGTACATCGCGCGGATGAACGGGTGCGCCTTCTCCCATTGCACCGGTAAGCGCTGAATCCCTGATTAATATATTTTTAAAATGAAAACATACAAAAAACCTGAGAATTGACTTCCCTCCAACTTCACTCGCGTAACTAAATAATTCAAATAATTTATTAATATGTCGCGCTCATTTATGTTTTGTAGATATTGCGCTCGCTTTGCTCTCATTACG
>JARACY010006498.1:0-16733 GCA_029255725.1 Scrobipalpa atriplicella
CAATCCGCGAAGTGTCCTTTTTTTCCGGTCAATGAGCGATTTCGGGGATTGTGCGTAACATACTTATATTTAAAACAGGTTAAACAACACAAATAAATAGCAAAAAAACAGTAATATACAATTCATTATACCTACGTCATAATTAAGGTTCCGACACGTTCCGACTAACATGCAATTTAAGTATGCGACCGAGACAAAATATTTTTACAGAAATGTTGGAATTCCCTTTGTTATTTTTAAACAAATATTTCCTGTTGGAATTATTTGAAGTGGACTTCTATTAAGCAGCGATTACATTACCCTACCCGGCCGATCGGGCCCGATTTGATATACATTGCTGCTTAGCTTCAGTAGTTTTTCAAGTAAGACTCGTGCACAAGCAATGTAATGTCAAAACGGGCCCGATCGGCAGGGTAATGTAATCGCTGCTTTAATTGTGGCCTCAATAAAAGAATGTTCATTTTCACAAAGGCCTATTATGATCCTAATTATAATATTATATTACTTACTACCTATTATGATTCCAAAGGAATTGTACTTATGGCGTAGAATAGGATATCTTACGAAACAAAAACGTAGAACAAAGAATCGCGGAAGTGTATGTTCGACTGCTTAGTTCGCATTGATAATGAAGATCAAATTAGGAGACCATAGATATAGAATCTAATATTTAAATTAACCATTAGTAAGTTAATGGGGAATAGTTAGGTTTATTATAGGAATCTCTTACTACAGCAATATACCTACAAATCTAAAATACGTGGCGGAACGATCTTTTGTTTTTTGATGATTGTATGCATGTATTATGTATGTCTACCTAGACACAAGCTAGCTGATAAGAGTCCAATACATTGACGAATTTTCTATTTGTCAGTGGTAGTGTGTTTTGTCCGTCGTCTGTACATTGATATTGTACGTAATACGCGTATGTTATCAAATTTAATCAACATGTCATCTACATGTCAATGTACAGGTGATATAAACTTTAATCAAAGATTTTATCTAATTTCTTTTATTTTATCCGTTTGTTCATAACCTAAACAAATAGGTACGTCATTTAATCATTATTTCGTCATTTTTTATTTAAAAATAAATCGTTATTTTTAAGCACAAATATAAAGTTTGGAGAGCATTTTATCTCCTGACATCCACTTTATTATTTGAACCTTTAATTTAGATGAAAATGCAGTTAAAATACCTGAACATTGGACTTTCCGTGCAAGCACTTTTGAAGTGTTTTCCTGCTACATAACTTAATAATTTCTTTTTCTTATCGGTAGGAATTTAGTTCTTGTGTTTACTTCAGTAATCTTGTAGACGTAGCAAACCGAAATCGTAATTAATAATAAACAAATTTAACGCAAAATTCCTACATTTATTTTAATTTAATGAAAAAGATAATAGACGACAATACTTAAACATGTTTATAGTTAGTAACACAGTTTTTTTGTCATGGTGAGACAACCGGAGAATGCTGTTTAAAATAAAATAAGTAAGTATAATTTATGGACAATGGACTTATTTCTAGGCGTATTTTTCTAAAGGCAAGTTTGTCACACTTGTCTCTCTTTTAGAATACTTAAATTAACTGAAAAAGAAAACTGATGTTAATACCATTTCGTACATCTTTAAAATTTTTTTTGCTATCATAAGTACATGTCGTCTAAAAATAAACATTTAGTAGTGTCAAAATGACAATCAAACCGCGAAGTCATTATCATAATCAATCAATCATTTATTTGCATGATTTTAAATACCTACAGGAATTTTCATACCACAGCTCATAATCTAGATCATAGCACGATTCGGTTTATGTTTAGTAATATTTAGCAAGTGCCATTTAGAATCGTGCCCTATAGTTATTACAGTGTCCATTATGCTTAAATACTTAGCACTTAGTTAGAATCCTAAAACACTTTCACTGCTTAGGTCTTTTGAGAGACTGTTACGTGGTTGAAATTTGTTAAAGAGCTAAAAGTGAAAGTCTACATTTTTGCATAAAAATAAAAGGTGTTAAGCTTGAACATGGTTTTACTTTAATACTAATGTGTTTATCTTTATCAGTTCTACACTTTGAAGTAACTTAACGACTTCAGTTAAGTCGTACAAAACATTATGTGACTTGATAACACAGGAGCTAAGTACCGGAGAACTCAATTAAACGCGGGAGAAACTATGAAAAGCTAAACCATGTTATGATTTTATGATGTACAAAGGTTACATCAACCTTCTATCTGTCTAGCTGACGGCCAGTACCTAATGTTTATAAGGAAAACTGCAGTGGGACCTGTCATGCAAGTGTTTCATGTCATGACGTTTTGTGTGTAGGGGACAGGAAAACGCAATGGTGAGCAGTTTTCGCTCGAACTTTCCTCAAAATTTATGTGGCGTTTGTCCTGTTAGGAATCCCAGTTATTATTTAATTTAAGTAGGTATACAAGATATTTGACATATAATATGAGCAGAATGAAAATAGCACTGTCAGTGAAAAAAACCTCAAAGATATCTGACTATGTTTTATAACTGTTGTGTTGGATGTTCCTCATGTCTTAAGAATTAAAAGCCACTTACGGAATAAAGTCTTCAATTTATTTTTACTTTTTCTTGACAAGCTACCAGGTACCTACGCAGTTTATAGTACAGAACAGGTAGTACGCATAAATACTCCAAATCTTATCAAGCCCTGATACAAGATAGTAAAGAAACAACAGGTGGAAAGAATATTTTACGATATGGCAGAAGTCAATGTCAAGATTACATTTAACAGTGATATATTTTGAGAAGTTACGCCATTCCTACTAAACAAAAGAAATCAAGAAGTCTTATAAGTACCTATATAATAATGATAAGGTTCGTTGTAAAACTCTCGTCTCGTCTTGTCGTTTGTTTGTTTTTGTAAGACTCCTTCAAATTGTTTTATTGCTGAATATTTAATGTATTATAGTATCTCTAGATATGTACAAGTTTTCCCACGGAACTCATAGATACTTAAAAAGTGTTTGGCATGATGTAGTAGTAGTATTTATGAATGTTGATAATAATCAGGCTTGAACTGGCGCAATCTTCTACTAAAGTCAACGGTATTACTAACTTGCCTGTGGAAAATCTGGCTTGGTAAGATGACCATCCTCCCACCAGGATACCATGTAAGCTTGTTTTATTCTTTCGATTTGTGGGAATACCAGTACCAATATCTATTATGAGTCGTTATGTCAAATACTTGAAAAGAATAAGCAGTTTATCATATATTGAACGAAATAGTTGGCTTTATCTTTTAATCATTTTTAGACAAGAGTGAAAACTTAATCATCATCAGTTCGTGCTACTTTTGTCCTACATTACATATTCCGAATCTCATTTTGGTGAATGTAAAACCAAACATCAGTGTTCTTCCCACGAGTGTTTACGTTACGGCTACGGGTGGCTACAGAAGCACGTGCGCTTGCGCAACGTGATTCTTATCAACAATGGCCGCCAGAGCCTACATTCAGAACCAAAAAAGTAACGCATTTCTAAACAGAGCTCTGTATTGTATGGTGATGATAGTGAACACGTGTAAGTTTGATAGCGTTACCGCGTTACTAACTACTGCCCTTTCAAAACTCAACATTGATGAATGGAATGGTCAGAACAGAACGAGCAGAGTTCACATCATCAAAATATTCTGATACTTACAGAAAGTTGCAGATAAATGAATAGATAATATATTTCCGATATCTTAAATGTTTGTGTTTTTTTGCATACCTAAGTAATACATTTTTCGAGTTTTAGTTTAGTTACAAAGGTAGAGTAATTAGAACAAATTGTATGTAGAGTCTGCCTTCTTTATGTGTAAAGTTATTGTTTCGTATACATATATGTTTTTTTTACTGTGTAATTCAAAATATAAACCGAGACGTGTTTAATCAACCGTTAAAAAAAACAAAACATTAGTGTTTCTTTTATCTTCATGTCAACATTTTCAAACGGCATGTTGCAACATTTAATTTCAAATAAACTTACTTCGAAATACATTGGCGCAATCGATTTAATTTTCACGCAAATATTTTTTTAAATTTATTAATATTTTGTAGGTTGATTGGCCGCTTTCTTCCATGCTGGACTGGAAGCGATAGAAAAACATAGAATGTGCCAGCTGCATTTCGGCATGCTGTAAAAACCAGCTAAGGGATTGGAGGTTTTCAGTGTAATGTAATTTAGGCAATGGGCTGACAACCTGTCACTACAACAATACAAAAATCGATTTAAATTAACCCTCAAAACTTGCCAGGCGTGGCGGAACGATCTTTGCATAGATAGTTGACGCTCTGCCTACCCCATTAGGCATAAAGGCGTGTATGTATGTTGATTGGCCCCAAACACTTAGTTAGACATACATACAACGGGACTTTGATTTGATAATAAAGATACAGTTGGTTGCCTTATTCACTTCACATTACTAGAATCTAGGAATTATTTATTTGTGGTAGGATATAAAGCAAGTTGAGTGACCATAAAATAAGATAAAATAAAGAGGAGAAGATACATCAAATACCTTTTATAATTGAAATCTCTGATTGTCAAATGTGTAGGTATAGGTAGGTACATCTGTATTGAAGCCCTGAAAGATGTCTCGTGAACGAACTAAACTAAAACTAGACCCATACAATTATAACAGTAACAATATTCCCACTGACTACAATGAAAAAAATGTTTTTCTAGGCATGGGAAGTTTTAACAAGCATATTATGTTGATTGTCATAATTGTTAATATCTAGCCATACAATTATAAATGCGTTCCGTCTAAGTCGCATCATAGTTTCATAGTTCTATTGTGTGCATCTATGTTTCCTTGTGATGCATTCTTATAATACCTTTATACATATAGGTACTATATAAAGACAAGAAGTGTTATTATTAACAAAATCAAAGAAGTTTGCATAACTTTTGACTTACAAAATGGCTAAACATAAGCGATACAATTTAATTTTTAACAATACGCACGCACGCATAGCACAGCACGGGTCTTGCATAATCATAAAATCACGCCTTTATCGACCCAAAGGTCGTTCCGCCACGTCTGACAAGTTTTGAGGGTTATTAAAGATGATTATGTATATTGCTATAGTGACGGGTTGTCAGCCCATCGCCTAAGTTGCAGTACACTGAAACCTTAGAGTATACATAACTAGGGTAATATTATAATATTGTTGATTATGTAATGTTAGCTGTAAAGTTACACACGCCACCTGTTGTGATGTGCCCAACAGCCCAACTACTTTATAATTTTTTTTATTAGCCTAAACAGTCCCACTGCAGGGCAAAGGCCTCCCCTTTTTTTCCCACCTGTCACGATCCTAAGCCATGTCAACACAGTCTTTTTCGAAAGCATCTAGGTCGTCGCGCCACCGTTTTCTAGGTTTTTTTAAAATATATAAATAAAACATATTTCATATGTAGGCAAGTACATTATTTTACTGTAGACGATTTTACAACGAACAATTAACAAACAGATAGTTAACAATATCCAATTATTAATTATACAAGCTAAATTACAATAAAATTTATTCATTTAATCTTTAATTGACAACGAAAACAAAGTGCTCTATCTCTCATTAAGTAATAAAACTGATATTAAAGACAATTATTTCCTTAATTATCTCATATTTGCTTTGCTCTCGTATTAAAGTCACTTATAAGCTACAAATTTGTTTTAGGATTTCAGTCGCAATAACTAGATTGTAGTTAAATGACAAGCGAAAACGATACTTTTTAATAAACTTTCCTTGTTTGTTATAAACTAGATTTGAAGCAATTTTTTATAAACTTTCTTACGTTTATGAAAATAAAATAGGTACCTAATGAATAAATATAAATGCCTATAATAAATATAATCTATAATCGTTATCTGAAGATTTGCGATATAAAGTTAGATTAGGTATACAACGTCAAGAAATAGAAAACAATAAAAAAATTTATGACATATTTGTTATTTATTATTTATTATGCATATATTTAATCTACCGGAAATTCCATTTCTATAACGTTATCAAGTATATTTTATGATAAAATTATCTCTGACGAACATACCTATTCGTTGATAGAGTTCGGAAAATTATTTGATTTTGATTGCCGATGTAGAATTCAACAGTAAGATCTAGTGCTAGTAGTTTACGAACTATACATACATAAATATTATCACGCCTTTATCTCTAATGGGGTAGGCAGAGCGTAAACGTCCTAAACTAAACAAAGGTCGTTCCGCCACGTCTGACTTTGAGGGCTATTCCAGATGGATCTGTATATTGCGCATAGACAGGTTGTCAGCCCATCGCCTAAATTACAATACTGAAACCCTCGAATCCCTTGCCGATTTTTACAGCATGCCCGGGAGGAGATGCAGCTGGCACATTCTATGTTTTTCTATCACTCCCATCCCATCCCAGTCCAGCATGGAAGTATCTATCACTCCCAGTCCAGCATGGAAGTAACGTTTACGAACTATGTTATGGTTAAAAACAATATATATATTTTGATATCCTTATCAAAATAAGGAATCAACTTATGGGTAGATGTAGAGGGAGAGTGTAAAAAATATGCCCACTTATAGGTACCCACTTTATCATCAAAAAGAAGGCACGAGAAAAGATAATAAAGGAATGAATCTTTATCGTGACGATATCTACTTACCTACCTATTATTAAAAGATCTATTTTATGTGAATGTATAAATTTTATTACTTATGTAAGAATCTAGCAGAATGAAAATCTACAGCAGCTTGGTTGGACCAAGGGGCCAGCTAGGTCTTTTTTTGGTTCTTCCGGTACTCTCCCAACTGGTTTTGAGCCTCAGCAAGTCTTGTTTGACATTTGAACAACGGGTTCTGAGCGATTGCAAATAGAAAACTAATATTAGCACTGTTTGATTCTGTTCCCGGTAGGTTTGAACACTGGTCTTTGTTTTGGGTAAGAGAACAGGCTAAAGCATTTTTTCTTTTTTTTTCAGGCGATAGATACGTAACCTTTTGTTTCAATAAAAATCCCAGACGGAAGATTCTATTTTTTAGACAGCTTGTTCGGCAAAGACAGGTCATAGCCATTTCGCAATGCAGCTATTACTGAGTAGTTGTTTTTCAGCTAGAACCATTTTCGTCTACAAGTTGCTGTTTAAATATAGCACAATACTATTTGAAAGCTTGAGTTTTTTGCCCTCCAAGTAAAAAGTATCCAAGGTGACAGAGCAAGGATAGAAAGTGAAACCTAGCAGTGCCGTTCACTCGTGTTTCAGCTATAGATAACCAGCTAAATATAGTCTTATTGGCAAATGCGTTTTTGTTGTCATACGCTTCTATTGTTACGATCGACAGCCTGTGATTAGAAGTGGAAATGATTGATTGAAATCGCGGCACGTGGAGCTATTTCAAACGACATTATTTTTGGTCGAAACGCTTTTGCGTTGGCGGCCCTACGTCTATTACATCATTGATTTAAATTCGGTGAATTTGTGAATATTTTTACGCAAACTCCTCATGACTAATTCTGAGAAGTTATAGAAGATATTATCCTGTTTTGTTTTGTCTGGCTCTTTTCTGTCCCAGGCCTTAGGCCTTAGGCCTTATTATAGGTACCTAATGAAATGACCTAAGTTCGTAAGTAGTAGTAGTGCTATGGAAAAAAAAGGAGACAAGAAATTATAATTTGCATTTAATTTATTCCTCTTTTTTCATTTGTATGGTTGGTACTCGTAAGTGTCATCAAAAAATCCTAGCAACCGTAATATTTCTGAAATGTTACATGCATTATGTTAGGTACCTACATCGTTCGTACACACACACACGTAAAAGATGTAAGCAGTTGGAAGTGAGTAACTTGAGAACCTGCGCTATCATCTTCAAGTCTTGGTGGTCCTAACTACTAAATGATGCCATGGGATCATAGATCTCTGATCTGACATTTTACTATGACAATTAATGAATACGCTTATAGATTTCGACGGTAGTCTGACCGAAGAGCGGTTTCTATAACGGTCGCTCCACAGACAAACAAATTACAAGTAGGAACTGAACGGTTAGCCTGTCACTCTCACTCCTACTTCTAGGAGTGTGACTTCTGAGAAATTACCGCCGTTTACTTTCTACTAAATAAATTTTGCTATGACGACTAGTGGAGCGGAAGGAAAGTTAGTGAATAGTGATTCTTTGAGCCTAACGCTTGATAGACCTCAGTTTTTAGTCATTACAATTTGTTTACCACTTAACTAGCCTGTCATCCTATTCTAGATTTAAAACTTGATTTGTTTATCTTTTACTATTCTGTTCATCGCTATAAAAAAAACTGTAAAATCAAAACATAAAAGGTAAAGTTACAGCTTATGCTTATCTTACTTTTGTTTCGTAGAATTATCGAGACTTGATTACGATAATCAAGTTTAGTAAATAGATTCTGTGAAAGTTAGTAGTAGGTACGATCGTAATCAGATTCATACATACATACATCACGCCTGTATCCCTAATGGGGTAGGCAGAGCGTCAACGACCCAAACAAAGGTCGTGTCGCCACGTCATCAGATAGGTTTGAATAATATCCATACCTACGTGCATTAAAATTTTTCGTGTTTAAAGTTTAACACCTAATGTTTGTAGGGTAGCGTACCTACTTTTAAAACATATAGGTACCTAAGTTATATTTAAATAATAAAATAACATATTAATTCTCAATTCTCAATTCTCAATTCTTTATTTGCTTTCATGTTGTACAAAAGGTGTTATAAGTAAATTCAGAAACAAACATGAACCCTGTAAGGGTATGGCATTATTACAAAGTAGTTTATACTAGGCTAGGTACATACTTGTAATTTTAAAAATTACGATTGTTAACAGTATCAACTTTAGTTGCAAGTTTCGTTATTATTGTGATAATATAGTGTTTCTTTGGTATCGTGTATAATAAATAGAAGCTCTAGGTGACTGACGAATATTATAGGTACCTATTATTACTATTACAGGTATTTTCCGTACATTAAATTTATTTGCCTTTAACTACATTTATCTTAGATCACAACAGCCACGTGGTATGTCTATGTTTGCATGCACGTGATGATTATTAAATATTTATTGTGGTTTACCTGTGTAGAGAATCAGTAAATAGATAATCATTAGACATCGGATTATATGCACTATCAAAATGCCAAAATATGCATGCAAATATGCACTAAAAAGAGCGAAATATGCGTTAAAAAGGGCGAAATATGCACTATAAAAATGGTATTTATTAAGCTAGAATTCCTGTTATTATTGGCAATATTTTTACAATATTATTGCCGAGGTCTTTTTTTCGACAGTGAACTGGGCAGGGTCTTATTCAGTTCAATTCAATATGTCTTTCGACTATTTCCAGGGACTTGCATAAACCAAGGTGATGGGATTCTGACTGAATGCGCAGCAAGTCAATGTCTGCGGCTCTCCACTATTCTCCACGTGTACCTATTACAACAATGAATGACGCATTTAACTACTAAAAAATCAAAATGTACCAAAATATGCAATAACGCCCTAAAAATAGTGTATAACCCGATGTCTAATAATAATCATTATTTACGATGGTTTATTTAATTCAGTCCTAAGAAAATAGCTATTGGAAATTGTTTTCTTAGTAATACTTAATTTTACTGTTGTCAAAAGGACAAAAATATTTCTCCTGCCGCCTAAACAGTTATTGAGAAATAAGTCTTACGTAAAAATAAAATTGACTTTCTTCAGCACGTTTCTATTTTTAACTAGTAATTCGTTTTCTCTATCGGCGCATACGTCACCTTCGATTATGCATTTCCATTATGTTCGGCTCACGAGGTCCCAATCGTAATGCACGTGAGGTAATGGACCGTATGAATCTACTCTACCAGAAAATAAATCTACCTATAGGTTAGGTAGGTAAGGTAGGTTTTTTTTTTCTACGGTTCTAAGGTAGGATATAGGTAGTACCTACAGTGTGTTCCAGAAAGTCATGATTATCAAGTAATATTAGGAATAATAAAACTTTCTTGAACCTCCAGTGAAAAACATCACTGTGCAAACAAATAAATTTATCTTTCAAGACTAATTTTTATCATTCATCCCTTTATAAACAGATTCGGAACGTCGGAACAAGCGCTCGCGCATGACGCAAATGCACCTGAGCGTTCCATAGAAAATTAAATTTACATTCTGTTGTTAAAAAACAATATCAATTTAAACATTTTTGTAAAATACTCAAATAATAATCACCGATAAATATATTTTAATTAATATAATTTAATGTAATTTATTTAAATTAAAAAGCAATTTAAACTCCTCTTAACTTGTTTTTTAGTAGATGTAAGTGTGTGTGTTTGTTAAAACTATGGGTTTATGCCTGAAATAAAGATATTTTTTTTTTTAATAAAAGTTCATTAAAATACAAAACCATAAATTATAGAAACGGCAAAATTACGCTTCGAATTTGATTTTATATTTTGCTCGCACGCAATCGAAATGTAATTTTTCTGGAACTTAATTATAAAGCCTCTACCTACTTATCTATAGTAGTTTATGAAGCTCCTACATAACGTAGGGTTTTTGAAATGAGCGCAGCGAATTTCAAAATAGTAACGAGCATTGTAATACCTAATTATGTGCAGCTTCATACACTATTTTATCTACTTGAATACATTGAAAATGAATTTACTTACAGGTTTTCCGAAAGCGAACTATCCCAATGTTTTCCTAAACTTTGTTGGTATATGATTAAATGTGCAATACATTTCCGTCACACACACACACACACACACTCATTTATATAAGTATTAAATATCTTCTTTTGGTACTATCACATATTTTTAGGCTCAAAATAAATAATTTCCCACGAAATTAATTATTTCTATTCATACACACAATAATCAAGTGGCGCCATTGGCCTCTTTCTCTTTGTCATGTGTCGCGCATGCGCTGTGGGCCTTACGTGGGCTGTTTAGTTTTAATTTATAACTGGATACATGGTTTTTGGTATCGATTGTGCATTAAGTTGATATCGATTGCGCATTTGTTCCTTCCCTTACTTCCATAACTATGAACATTTTACTTTTCGTTGCATCAGAAGGTGTAACGAAAAGTAAACTTTTTAATTTTTTCAGCATACTGTTTGTAAAGTACGTCAATACAAATTCGTTTTGACGTTTATAATTCGAACATTACTCTATGATAGTAGATAAATATTTTTTTGTTTTACTTACGTGACTTACCGTGGATTTAAAATGTTTGTTACGAGTAACTTTCTAACTAATTGAGTTTTACAACCGAGTGGTGCTCACGAACAGTTTTTTTTATCTTTCTTTTGAGCCTCTGCTCTTTCTCTACATAATATTATTTGCCAGTATTTAAAACACTAATTTAGCTTTAATTTATAGTAAGTAGAGGTAGGTACGTATGCAGAATTGATCTTGTTTTTACCTTACACACGCAAAACAAACTTGTTTTTCACATGGTTTTTGTGCAGGGTGTACTTTTTGGGTACCAAAGTTATGTTTGATTATTGTTTATTTATTTCCTCGCTGGATATAAATAGATGTGTTTGTTATAGATATGATATGGTCCAACAAGTTCCATCTTGTTTTAGTGCGGGTGGCAAAAAGTTGTTTACCATGATGGTCCACAATTTTATAACGGCTTTTAATGTAGTACTTCAATCTAAAAGCTTCAAGTAGGTATGTGACCAGTATAAACATGACTTTTCGGTGTGTTTCCACAGGTAAGGTAAGGTATCGACCATGGTATCGACAAACAAGTGGATGCTGACGGCATCGTCTACAGTCTACTGTGTACACAGATGGTCCGCGGACAATGGCTCGCCTGCGTCAATGGAATATCCAGCATTCACTATCGACAATAGCCTGCATGCCGATTGAGTATGGCACCCTAGTTATAATGAGTTACCTACTAATGAAGTAACTGCAGTTATCATGAGAAAAGAGTGATAAATTGAAGAAGAAGCGGTCGGATGAAGAGCGAACGTAACGTGTGCATATCCTGCGAGTTGCCGACCCCATCCCATAGTATTATGATATTGCTCACGCGATTCAAGCCATCTTGAAACTTTAGAAGGAATTTGAATGAAAACTGCGAATTGAAGGCAAACTATCGATTTAGCTCAGGATTTCTCAAGTTCTTCTAAAGAATCGTCTGCAAAGTGGGTATATTGTATTTACATAATTAACATTAATTGTTAGCAGTTCATTGTTCCTTTACAGTGTATGCCAGTGATTTATTTAAAGTGTGCGAGCTCATACACTTTAAAAATGGCTCGCCTTCCAAAAATGGCTTAGGTACGGCATGATTTGATTGGCAATCTAATATGGAGGATTGTTAAGCCTTTGTGTCTGGTTGTCCAATATGGAAGTGTTAAGTGTAAGGGACACCTTGGTCAAATTCAGACAATTATACCAGTAAATAATATCATATTATTGCGTCTCATTATGTTTATTTAGTTTTACCAGAAAACACCACTTGTGCCATCAAACGTCATGTCTTTTGTACCGTGAAGGTGATACAAAGGTTTAAGTGCGTTTTATTTGTTTTTAAATTGTTTGTAACCGTACCTTTTAGGTTTATTTAGAGTTCTGTGAATAGTAACATTCAATACCTAACAAGTCATTGTTTAATTATTACTTAGTTCGGCCAACACTGGCTTGAGTATAGTTTAGGTAGCGTGTCTAGGTATATCTAGTTACCATTGGCAAAAAAAACTTTCGAAACGTTTCGCGGCTTACATAAAAGAATCGTGAATTTTGCCGCTCTACCAGACCAGACGATGCTAACAAACGTCGCCCCAGTAACCGAGTTTTACATTGCCGAAAGATAAAGAGCATTGAGGTGAGCCGTTTCACCACGGAAGTAGCGGCATATATTACTGTTGCAGAAGTCTCAGGACATTTTAACAGTTTAGCACAAGCAGTAGCGGCGACAGCATATTGTATACTGTATTCTAAAGAAGTTTTCACAGAGCAAGGTACTCTTAAACCAACTGTCATGCGGACACTTCCGCATCTGAAGAGTCGAAATGAACACGAAATAGTGGTCAAAAAAGAACCAATGCGTTACGTGTTCTTTGACATTCAGCCTTTCAAGCTTAAGTTTTCGCAGTTTAGTGCGTTGCCAGATCTTGGTTGCTGGCATCCTGTTCTGTGATTTACTACTACATAGAACATCTATATTTAATTCATTAAAGGATCTTTATCCTGATGTTCTGTATAAGTAATTAATCGTTATTACTTCCGCGAAGTAAGCTTGGCTTGTTATTGGTGGAAATGTAAACGCGTGCGCATCTCATAACAGAGGAGATGAATCATTGCATTGCTCTTGCTGTGGAAGGAAATTGGCATTTACCAACCTATTTGTGTTTTTCCACGTAAATACACGTAAGTACAGTAGATATAAACAAACTCAACGGTCAATAAAAAACTGTTTGATTTGAATCAAGAGGATAGTTTGTTTATCTCTGGCTACAGCTTGGATCAAAGAGTGTTGGGTATTTAAATTGCTTGCCTTATATAGAGCGGACGTAGGCGAACTAATCAAAGCATGGTGTCGTAGATTCGAACATGTAGGAACTAACATGCGGTTAGTTCGCAATTTGAAAGAGGAATGCGACAAATTAATAATATTCGCAAAATCGTTCATCATAATAAAATAAAATAATCCTTTATTAATTTTAATATTGGAAAGGAGTATTTACTCCTTTCCATCTTCTTTGATGGAGCATAACAATAACGGGATCAGATCAACTAACTAATGTTCGTGGTTGGTCCAAACCTGTTTATCACGTCTTTAGCTGTTACTTCCCTGTTTATGTTTCTGAGTAATCCAAGATGACGGATGAGCACGGATGTAGGTCAGTGGACTGTGAATGATGGATCAGTTGTACCGTCAGAGACGAGACCACCCAATTAGCACTGCGCGTGCGAAATATTCGAAACCAGTTATCGTCAATCCGACGCATTTGCAATGGAAAATCGAACTGTAAATGTGAAAATGCACTGAGGAGAAATTCCCGTTTGATCATTCGGTATAACAAAAGTTGGCTCAATTTCTTGGTGCTTGATCTAAATCGTTATCTTGTCTTTATTCCGAAAGGGGTAGGCAGAGACATCCTTCTTCTTGCTAAGAGATCCTTGCAAACTTCCTTCGTGTCATATAAGTTTTGAGATTTTCGCGGTTGTTATTATTATATTATTATTATATTCTTTATTGTTTAAGAGTTAAAAGTACATTTCAACTTAAAATTAAAAACAATAGGCACTATAATTAGATTGTTTCGTGTCATCCACCATCGACAAACTTTTCATAAACTTCTTTTGTTGAGCCGAACTAAGTAATAATTAAACAATGACTTGTTAGGTATTGAATGTTACTATTCACAGAACTCTAAATAAACCTAAAAGGTACGGTTACAAACAATTTAAAAACAAATAAAACGCACTTAAACCTTTGTATCACCTTCACGGTACAAAAGACATGACGTTTGATGGCACAAGTGGTGTTTTCTGGTAAAACTAAATAAACATAATGAGACGCAATAATATGATATTATTACTGGTATAATTGTCTGAATTTGACCAAGGTGTCCCTTACACTTAACACTTCCATATTGGACAACCAGACACAAAGGCTTAACAATCCTCCATATTAGATTGCCAATCAAATCATGCCGTACCTAAGCCATTTTTGGAAGGCGAGCCATTTTTAAAGTGTATGAGCTCGCACACTTTAAATAAATCACTGGCATACACTGTAAAGGAACAATGAACTGCTAACAATTAATGTTAATTATGTAAATACAATATACCCACTTTGCAGACGATTCTTAGAAGAACTTGAGAAATCCTGAGCTAAATCGATAGTTTGCCTTCAATTCGCAGTTTCATTCAAATTCCTTCTAAAGTTTCAAGATGGCTTGAATCGCGTGAGCAATATCATAATACTATGGGATGGGGTCGGCAACTCGCAGGATATGCACACGTTACGTTCGCTCTTCATCCGACCGCTTCTTCTTCAATTTATCACTCTTTTCTCATGATAACTGCAGTTACTTCATTAGTAGGTAACTCATTATACCTAGGGTGCCATACTCAATCGGCATGCAGGCTATTGTCGATAGTGAATGCTGGATATTCCATTGACGCAGGCGAGCCATTGTCCGCGGACCATCTGTGTACACAGTAGACTGTAGACGATGCCGTCAGCATCCACTTGTTTGTCGATACCATGGTCGATACCTTACCTTACCTGTGGAAACACACCGAAAAGTCATGTTTATACTGGTCACATACCTACTTGAAGCTTTTAGATTGAAGTACTACATTAAAAGCCGTTATAAAATTGTGGACCATCATGGTAACAACTTTTTGCCACCCGCACTAAAACAAGATGGAACTTGTTGGACCATATCATATCTATAACAAACACATCTATTTATATCCAGCGAGGAAATAAATAAACAATAATCAAACATAACTTTGGTACCCAAAAGTACACCCTGCACAAAAACCATGTGAAAAACAAGTTTGTTTTGCGTGTGTAAGGTAAAAACAAGATCAATTCTGCATACGTACCTACCTCTACTTACTATAAATTAAAGCTAAATTAGTGTTTTAAATACTGGCAAATAATATTATGTAGAGAAAGAGCAGAGGCTCAAAAGAAAGATAAAAAACTGTTCGTGAGCACCACTCGGTTGTAAAACTCAATTAGTTAGAAAGTTACTCGTAACAAACATTTTAAATCCACGGTAAGTCACGTAAGTAAAACAAAAAAATATTTATCTACTATCATAGAGTAATGTTCGAATTATAAACGTCAAAACGAATTTGTATTGACGTACTTTACAAACAGTATGCTGAAAAAATTAAAAAGTTTACTTTTCGTTACACCTTCTGATGCAACGAAAAGTAAAATGTTCATAGTTATGGAAGTAAGGGAAGGAACAAATGCGCAATCGATATCAACTTAATGCACAATCGATACCAAAAACCATGTATCCAGTTATAAATTAAAACTAAACAGCCCACGTAAGGCCCACAGCGCATGCGCGACACATGACAAAGAGAAAGAGGCCAATGGCGCCACTTGATTATTGTGTGTATGAATAGAAATAATTAATTTCGTGGGAAATTATTTATTTTGAGCCTAAAAATATGTGATAGTACCAAAAGAAGATATTTAATACTTATATAAATGAGTGTGTGTGTGTGTGTGTGTGACGGAAATGTATTGCACATTTAATCATATACCAACAAAGTTTAGGAAAACATTGGGATAGTTCGCTTTCGGAAAACCTGTAAGTAAATTCATTTTCAATGTATTCAAGTAGATAAAATAGTGTATGAAGCTGCACATAATTAGGTATTACAATGCTCGTTACTATTTTGAAATTCGCTGCGCTCATTTCAAAAACCCTACGTTATGTAGGAGCTTCATAAACTACTATAGATAAGTAGGTAGAGGCTTTATAATTAAGTTCCAGAAAAATTACATTTCGATTGCGTGCGAGCAAAATATAAAATCAAATTCGAAGCGTAATTTGCCGTTTCTATAATTTATGGTTTTGTATTTTAATGAACTTTTATTAAAAAAAAAAATATCTTTATTTCAGGCATAAACCCATAGTTTTAAAAAACAATATCAATTACATTTTGTAAAAACCAAGATAAGAGGCACCGTTAAATAGATTTTAATTTAAATAAAATTA
>JARACY010006499.1:0-16722 GCA_029255725.1 Scrobipalpa atriplicella
CCAAAAGTCGCAATTCAAAAGTTAGAAGAGATGTAAAAGTTACTAAAGATATAGATTGAAATGTTTGTAAGTATGAAGGCGTTTTGCCAGGAACATGAAATGAAACTGACGTTTTGGCTCGCGGGGAAGGAAATACCTAGTTTTAGGGAACGTGAGAATGTAAGCTTGTTCCGTTTTGATTCGGCAATGGCACTGAAAGTATTGATAATGAGGATTTTTTTGTTGTTGATCCTTAGAAAAGAAAATCTCCATTTGCTAGCTAATCTGAACGCTGCCTAATGTAATGTCCCATAATAGTCTATAACAATACTCTGATTGTGGCATGTAATGTATTTAATTTTGCTGCGATCGACTCCGTTTATTGACGTTGTTTAAACAAATAATGTCGCAATAAACTAGAGCACCGTTATTCGAATTTCAAAAATATTATGTAACACTTGGCAAGTTATTAATTGTAAAAGAAAAAGTAATTAAGTGAGTTCCATTTTTAAAGAGGACAAAGACGAAAGAAAATGTCGACCGTGGACGTAGCTTGCGCGGGAAGATCTAAAAATATCACCAGTTCACGTGACTGACGCACGTGCACGTGGCGCTAGCTTTTACTCGCAAGATTTCTGAGAGTGGTCCATTATTTTCCGGTCCCTTATTAATGATTTATTCTATATTGATTTATTTCGTAATTCCTTTTGATATGAAACACAGTACATTATCGCGGATAGATAAATTGATTAGAGTTATCTAAAACTAAAAATAATTCCTTAGAATGCACTGTCTGTCTGTACCAGTGTACCTAATAGGTAAGTACCTACGTGTGTCTCTATCGTATTTAGAATATGAAAATTAGTTAAAAGCTAAATAAATTTATATAAAAAAGCGAAACTATAGATTTAAGTATGTAGTAGAAAGAAAATTAACAAGTGAGGAAAGCATGTTTTCAATCTACTCTACATAACGAATGGGGTATCTTTAAACAGGTGTAGCTAAAAGCTATGTTATAAAACTTATAAAGTAATGTTTCTGTGTTAAGATCCTCTGTGTAAGATGTAGTTTTTGTTACCAATATATTGAATGATTAAATTATACAACGAAAATAAGTGTAGCAGATTTATGATTTGGAAATAATGCACATATAATTCACTTTTGCATTTTAATATTTCCTCCCCGAAAATGCTTTTGTTGTACCTTACCTATCGATTGATATCTATTCCTACGAGCTTAGTAATTTGTAATATGAAAACCAAGCAATATGTAGAAGGAAATCGAATATATTTTGATAGATAAATCATTTTACAATTTGCTGACTTATTCTTTGGCACAAAATGCATAAAATTTATATGATTCAAGATTTGTCTACGTTTTCTTTATCTCCAGTTAGCTGTTTATTTCCTCGTGTTCCAAATAGATAAAGTTTTATGATAAGGTCATCGCACACTATCTAAAACTAAGGTATCTACCTAAACGGAAAACAAGAATACCTACTAAATGCGTTACGTTACGATACTATCAATGTGCAATAATTACAAGAAATACAAAATGGCGGTATTAATCAATTGTCTAGTTTCCATAGTAAAAGAAATATAACTTTTTAAGTACTTGCGATTATTTTCACGCATTTTCGCAGGTGGCTCATTCATAGTTCAATGTTGGTGGTGGTAGTTTACCCACGAATACGATTCGTGTAACCAAGTCGAAACGTTGGGATAAAAAGGTAAATTCATTATATTTTAACCACCAAAATGTAACGCGAGTGACCCGGTTAATAAGTAACATGAGTCCATAGCAAATCCTTCGTTATTGGGATTAGATGGCGCTGTGTAAATTTGTGTAGAAGACGTAGGAGTATTGTATAGTTTTCGTAAAAAATTATCCTTAATATTGTGTGTCATGCCTATGCCAATGTAGATTATTAAGTCAACTTTATATTAGGATTGCACTGTGCCATCGATAAAGAAAATGTGAGCTGATCTGATCACGTGCAAAGACTTAAATGACCGTTAGTTTTAATAAACAGATTATACTGTATTACAGTTATAAGATCTGACTCATACTGACCGGCTAGCGAAACAACTGAGACACACGGTCTTCAAAAATAAAAAATACACTAAGAAATTGCACGTTTTATAAATACGCCTTGTGCAACTGTCAATTATATACGGCAGACAGATAAAAAGAAATACCAACTCATCAGACGAAAAATTCCGCAGTATTATACGACCACTATACGACGTTTGTTCATTTCCCCGAAGAACTCTTCCAAGCAGAACGAGCGATTGTAGTCGGATTGTTTATAAACAGTCGTCGATGTGACTACTGCACTTGGCACTAAAAGATCGCAGCAAAATCTGCTACATAATGGCTAACATAATACGTATAATTGAATATCAACATGTCATAGACATTTAGCAGCCCTGTGTCCTTTATCTTTGAGGCTAGGGATTGACTATTCTTTCAGAATTATCATCATTATCAGCCCACATCTTGATTTGCATATCACGGCAGTTTAACATAATATGTAGTATGCTAGTAGCTACTATTATATATTCTGTGATAATACCTATAGATACATCTATGCGTACATCAAACATCTAAAATGTCATTGACATTTACCAACCCTGTGTTCTGGCTTTATCTTTGCGAGCAAATAGGGATTGCCCATTCTCTATTTGCATCGAATAAATAACTGCAGTTTACCTTAGATTACAATGCAACATTTTCTTTATATACCTACTTAATTTTATTTATTTACATCCTGCGTACGTAAACCGTGTGTTCGTTTGGTGATTCAGAGGATGCATATTTTCCATTTCTAATATAATGAAATGACACACGAGTAAGTACTGTAATTATAGTACCTTTTTATGTACACAACCCAGTGTACATAAAAAGGTACTATAATTACAGTACTTATGTACACTACAATCCAGTGCACAACATGTTATGACCAGTTCTTATCTTTGTTGAAGGTTTAACCGAGTTCTTGGTATAGGATTTACCAAGAATCTGTCTCGTTTGTTTTTGAAAATGACTCAGTGATGGTCATGTTGATTCCACGTACCTATAAGATAAATACCTACATGCGGTTGTGACTGTGATAACTTTGATAAGCGGTCTGTTTTAAAGGTTTTCTGAATTGCGTGATTATCACGCCATCATAACTGTTCTTTTTTTGGGACATTTGAATTGATGTAATGGTATACGTTTTTACAGCACTAAATTGGGTTATATTGAGTCATAGTATGTCATAATATTTATAATGTTTTCAATAGCTTTCGGTGTAATCGCATCTGATATGAGAATGTCCCTAATCGTCAAGTCATCAAATTTTGTTTACTCAATGACATGGAGTTAAAACAAAAGCCTAATTTTGCTATCTCAAAATGCTACTAAGAACTTGTCAAACATTGTCAAATGTCAAATTATCTATCGAATGAGTACCTATTCGAGTCGTAGAATCGTCAGCGACAAACACATTCAGTGACTTTAAAAAATTGATCTCTCGATTACTTATTGTTAGGCTACTTGTTTGTTAGTATCCTATTGGAAATGCGAGAGAATTTTGTGTTTTTACTTTTTATTTAACTATAACAAAAAAAACATTATTGTGTCTGGCTGCAAACTAATTGTAAAACGTTTGTGGTGATTTTTTTGCTAATTTGGTAGTCGTTGTTAGACTCGTAGCACACAAAGAAGCTCTACTAAAAACATAATAGTATTTAATAGGGAAATAAAAATCGACAATGGGCTTAATGTTTGCCCACTGTTAACCGAAATAACCGGAAAACTCAACTCTATTTACGTACCTATAGATGGTTAGGTACATTATACTATTCAATCTTCCTATACTTAATTGTGGTATATTTAAGTATTTTTTCAGGCTGTTTATTTTTTTACTTTCAGTTTCATTTTGATACGGTTTATTGCTTTCTTATCTGTAAATTACTATTGCTAAGAAAAATATTACGAGCGTTTTAATGGTCAAAATTGATTATGGTTTGTTAAGCTTGACCTTCAAATTACCTTTAAATCTGCGGCTGTAGTTCAGATTTTTCTTTGTAATTTATTCTGATAAAAAACATTATTTCGTATCTACAGTGACAATATATTTGATCTATATCAAATCTAAACAAACAGTTATAGAACGATTGTGGCTGTATTGCGTAAGATCAACAGCGTCACCCTTGGAATGATAATGCGGGACGAGCATTCCTACCTGGACTTTGGACTTCCAAGAATCAATGGGTTTTGCCCACCATGATAAACCAGCGGTGGCGGGTACTGTTATGTTGTAATGAAACTCTCCCTAAAAAATGGACATGTCTGCCTTGCAGGAAGTAGCGTGTTCACTAACAATAAGCATGCACAATAGAACAATGGCGAAAATAATGTTATATGTGCTGACAATGCTCTACATTATTTTGCGTAGATATTTTTTGCATTTTTGCATAATATAATTATCATTTTGTTTTATACATATACATTTGTGTGTGTTTTATATATATATTTAAGTGTAAACATTCTATACTACACCTAGAGTCGATTAAAGATATCGAATTCACAAATTTTGTAAACATATTACTATATTATAGGTAGAGTTACAATGCAGTTGCTTATTCAGTGAATCGTTGTTTTCTAGGAAAGGAAATGACTGAAACTGATGGAAATAGTCCTGTTTGATTTGAAATTTTGAAGGGTAATGCATGTGGGCACCTCAGTTACTGGAATCGATGAGTAGTTAAATGAATTTGACTTTGCACAGAGTCAAAATGCAATATTCGGCGCCAAAATTGTAGACTACATCATTTTGAGATCATCGGCATTTTATTTATAAGATAAGTTTGCTTATTTCTGATGTAGGTGCAGATAAAGATACTATAGAAGTTAGACTTATTCATAGGCACGTCAGGTTTATAGACTTTGTGCATATTAACGAAAACACACGTGAGTGTAAAAACGGTAAACGACTTTCACGGATAAGTATTCACATTGCCAAAGAAATTAGTACGTATGTCTACATCGCAGGTATAGTTTGAATGTGTTTTGATTTGAATTGCAGTAGGCATAGTATATTATGACTCTACCTCAGGTTTCAACAATGAACCATAATGTAAACAACATTATTCCGTCTTAGTATTTCTTTGATAACCTCTCTTAACCTACTTTGAGGCACATATGAGTTACTTACGACGTTTTAGGTTTCATTCTGTATGAGATTATTTGATTTTAATAGCCTTTTGGGTATTTTGATTATAATTCATTTATAAATCAGAAATCTGGTTCGCATTTCTATGCAATAAATCTCACAAGTAGATAGATACTCGTAAACCGAAATGAACCACGCAGTTTACGGCCAAAGGAAATGGAAAGAAATATTTGAATCGGTCGGTAAAGCGAATGATGATGTGGAAATTCGAAATATCCATTCCAAAGCTTTGAATAAGGGTGGTAAACGGACCGGTGGCCGCGCTATATGGAGCGGTATGATATGTACTGCGCATGATGGATGGGACTCGAGAGGTGTGCCTTTGTGAAATCGTACACTCATAAACATGCGATATTGATGGCTCCTCACGACGATAATGCCGCATTGTGGCATGTCCGAAGTAAATAAAATAAAATAAAGTAATGTGATCAAACAGCGTATGAATAGAGATAATGAGGTCGACACATGGTAGCGTAGAGGTTAGAAAACTCACCACTGAGTGCCGTTGCATATTCCTTCCAATGTGAACGAGCTTTGGCTGTCATCGTACTGAATCTAATTTAACTTGCAAACTAATTTTCAATTACTGGGAGTTTTGGAATGAGATATCTTGAGCACTGATTTGTAATTATAAAAAATATATTACGTACTATAATTTGAAGCCATTATAGATAAATATAAATATTTAACAATATAGAAGAAACTAACTAAATATCACAATATAATATATTCAAATTAAAATTAGGAGGATTTTTACACGAAACGTTATAACCGATGGGGCTTCATTTTGAAGGTTTATGTGTTGTTGGCCTGCAGGCTCATGATGCGGAGAGAAGACGCGGGGAGAGTCGTGACGACGCGGCGGCGAGTGAGCAACTGAACGAGTCGAGCGCGAAGGCGAACGAACTAACCGCGACGCACCGAGCGGAATGGAATGAGGCAAATCGGCGCGGGCGCACGCTTTTGCTTCTTGTTTATCGCTGGCTCCGTTTGTAGGTGCTCAAGTAGCTCTTGTGGAGATAAGAAGAAGGTCGATAACGCGGCGCCGACCACGCCGCTGACGTCGCCGCGCTCGCTGCAACCACGCTTCACGCCACCACCACCACCACTGCTAGCGGTCGCAACTCCTAATATTTGTAGAGACAAATTTATTTTTAGACATATTATTCCCGAAATAATTCTGACAATTGATTGAACTATGCTCTTTTAGACAGGGATTCACTCGTTTAATTTGGCATGGTACAGTTGGAACATTGTAAATAATATACAGCGCAGCCGTTTACCGTTCTGAAATTAGCGCAGTTTTCAGGAAAATCGTTGAAATTACGTTTTAAGTCATTTTGCCGATTCTGTGATGATTGTAATGGTATAAAATTACGCAAAACAAATAAATTTATCGAACATGGTGTCAAAATATGCTCAATTTTCCTTATGTGTAAGTATGTGTCGTAGGATTATTTGATAATTCGTTTTCTTGCAAAAATCCAAGGGATATTGCCGAAACACTTAATTTTTAATTAGACAATGATATATGTTGATACTTGTCAACACTGCTGATAATATTCCGAGCTCGCTTCCATGTAAATAAACACCTCTTTTACTCATGGTCACAAAATTAAATGTCCAGAATAGGAATGTAAGTCAATAACAAAAAAAACGTAACAAATAGCAAAAAAAAAACAACGAAAACTAATAATGATTACTAATAAACAAAAGATCAACTCAGATCGCATGCACTCAGAACGAAACTCGATGCGCACTGTATGTCGTCAGTCTATAGTAGAGGGCGGCGCGGGGCGTCTCTTTTTTTTTAAATGGAAAATTTACGGCTCTGGTAATGAAGATCTTTTAATACTTTATTTGCAAACGGTACTTACGGGATATAGGTTCACACATGAAATAGTATAATTAAAAGTTGGCACCTTACTTAGTATGTTACCTGCTGTACTGTACATGATATTTAAAGGTGTGCAAGGCCGGAAATAGATATGGAACTCTAGGAAAAAAACCGTGTAGGTCTACTCCTATTTATTAATTTAACATTGAGGGAAATTCGATAAAAACACCACTTAACTAAATCACAACTAAAATTATGCTGTCCTTTTCTGTCCTCCCATGAGAGAAAATGACTAGCTTTCCGCCCGCTGTTTCACCTACGTTAAATGAGTTTTCCCGTAGAAATGAAGGTTTTCCCGCGGTGAAACCTATGAGGTGTGTAGCCTATGACCTATTCCAAGACCTAACCTATATGTGTGCCAAGTTTCATCCCGATCCGTCCAGTGGTTGATACGTGATTGAATAACAAACATCCAAATATTCAAACATCCAAACTTTCGCATTTATAATATTAGTAGGAAGTAGGATGCCGTGTTATTTGCAACGCCGAATTGCCGTCATTGTCATACTCTTGCACGATAATGTAATGATGATATTATAAAAACGACTCATTTCTTGTCTTTTATAGAGATTGCATCATTTATCTCCTACGTAAATTTCGTACAGTACAGATGTGTACCTAGAGATAACAAATTTTATGAATCTAGTCAATATTTACTTCATATCATATTACGAAAATAATTAAATCGGCAACCTTTATAAAATGTAAAATTTGAGAAGTTTATTATACCCGTTTGAAGCATGTACTAATTTAAATTTAATAGTAAATCCATACAAAATTTTGAATATGCTCTATGTACTGTAACTGTGCCACAATCCTGAAAAGAGGCACCTATGTTCTGTAAGAATGGATACTCTTATCTACTTGTTAGCAATGGCTGAAAATATTGCCGTTCGATTTTCGGTTCTATTCTCTTCTGAAATTGACTGAAGCCTGAAGACAGACGACGACCACTCACCAATAAAAAAAAAATCCAAAGAATTTTAGCTGATATTATGTATTTTGATTTTTCATTCGAGTAGGTAGACTAGCCCCTCCACCCCAGGTCGTATTAGTACTTTCAATCAGCTGATCACATAAATGGTTTTTGAGAATTTCCAAGTTGTTGAAGAAACATTGGTTTTGTCAAGCACCAGCTTTTGTTTGTAAACTGGTTCAATCAAACACATCAATCGTATCGTGATACCTTTGGGAAAAAATCGTGTGAGTATTTTCAGCGACAGCTCACCTCAGTATCAATCAAAATCTATAATTGATTTTTCTTTGGCAGTTATTTAAAAACAAATATTTTTAGTCGTTGCACTCTTCGTGGTCGTCATGAAGTGTTGTCATTCTGTTGAGTATTTTTAGTTATATGAGTGATATTTTTTTACTTTGTATTTATTTTCTGTCCTAGATGAATCCAGTCCATTTATTCCTGGCCTCGATGGATTCATACAGCGATTACTAGCCTCAAACTATAAACAAAGTTTGTACTATGAAAACTAGATATACCCTATATATGTAGGTAATTATTAAGATTTCTTTTGAGTTTTGATTAAATTGTGTCATGTAGAGTCGATCGAACTTCAATACAGCTTTATTATATCGTAAAGTTATATCGAAGAGTTTGCAATAAATAAGATTAAGAGACCATTGAAAAATCTGTTGTGGTTGAAGCAAATTGCCTATTGTATTCTCAATCTGTTTAAAGCCTAGATTGTTATTGTAGGATTATATAGGTATACACCTATTTTATTAGAAGTTGTAATGGATACTCATCTGCTACATGATGTTTAAAATGTTGTAAATGGTAGGAACATTTTACACTAAGTATAACCATGAGCAATCTATCGTGCATAAGTGTCGTTTCTTATTCAAAACCAAGCACTTGTATTCTAAATTATATCCTAGTTGGCTTAGGCCCGTATTTATATAGCTATCTCAAGATTGAGAGCAATATTAAGTATGGATTTGACAGGTCGTTTTGTACTGAAATGACATTTCTGATACGAACTCAAACTCGATGTCACTCTTGAGAGCTGTTTATAAATACGGGCCTTAGACTACTTAGGCAGTCATTTCTTTATGTCAAATTCACTCTTCCTTCTTTTTCCAAGTTGTCAGTCAAAATAAGTTATGTCATTCTAATGTTATGAATGACATTGATGTCAAGTGTCCTATGGTACCTACTATTCTACTAGCAGTGGACACGAGAGCAGCACATGTTGGATAATAAATAATTTCTGTAAGTTATTCTGGGAAGGATGTCGACAATTTCAGGACAATTGGTTGAGAAAAGATTAGTCATGTGATTGGTGTTGCTATCCGGCACAAACTGGAAAATTCTGTTCCTGGTTTTTAAGGACTGGGAACATGCACTTCGTTTTGCGTGAATTTTTGATAAGCATGCAAATTCTATAGTCAAAACAAAACCAACTTATTTCTTCGCGAATAATATTCATTATTAATTTATTCACCTAATAACTTATACGCCAAACTGTCTCAATCTACTCAAGACAAGTTCTTGGAGTGGAGCTTAGGCTCGTATTTATAAAGCGATCTCAAGTTTGAGATCGATATTAAGTATGGATTTGACAGGTCGTTTGGTACTGAAGTGACATTTCTGATACGAACTCAAACTCGCTGTCACTCTTGAGAACTGATTATAAATACGGGCCTTAGCAATCCATTGCTTTGCTCTGTTATTTAAATGCTTGGTTTGCAAAAAAAATGCTCGAAATCGAACAAACAAATGATTTAGAAACAGCTCTTTATACAAATAAAATAAAAGTTTTGGTACAAATTAGGCCAGCTATGCCTAGTTACGTACCGTCTTATGTTTCAAAAATTATATCAGGTCATCTACACGAAATTTGATTGATTATTAATAAATACGACGAAAAGATTACAATATAGTTGTTCTAATCCTTCTTATCAATTATCAAATTCTTGTATCAAATAATATCTTTTTGCCTTTAAGATATTGTGAATTGGTGTTTATTATGCTCGTAAAGTTGATTTAAAAACTTGTCAATCATAGGTGCACACACACACATGAATAAGTAGGTGTGTGTTCACCAGGAGTAGGTAGAGTATTCTATCTAATCCATATGTTGTTATTATTTTATACAACCATACAAGAAAAGCGGAGGGTTTCTAAGTACTTAGTATAAATTGTTAAAATTACCTTTAAAACATTACCTCTTATGTCTTAGTCCTCATTAAGTCATATTCATTCAGTTTAAAAATATAATTAATTAGTGATTAGATTATATCTACTTAGATAATACTTAATTCCATGTTAAAAGTGAATAATAGTAAAATATTTATTACAAGCGATCGAAGTTTAAATTAAATTGTACTTACGTACTTTACTACTTGCACTGAATCTCGATTGGCAAGAGGCAGTTAGAAACTAGAAAGCATGTCTTTATTAGTTTAATTTTAGTCCCTTGCATGAAAAGGTTTTACTGTTCCTCACTTCTACTGTAGCATGTGTCAGCATAATATCCATCAATTGATATCGTCTAATCACTGAATTGTATTTTCGGTATGTGATTCATGCTTATTTTTGTCTATAATGATATAAGATCAGATGCTGGCTCCAAATAGCAGCATCAACAGAATAAATAGGTGAAATTGAAACATGTCATGATGAACTGCCACTACTGAAAACTTGATGAAAAACAACAAAATTATCAGTATCACTGTAAACGAAATATAGCAATAGCAATATAATTTTAAAGTTAAAGAACTTTTCTTGCAGGTGTCTTTTTATTTTATGATCCCTTCTAATTATTAGTGCAATTCTTTAGGTATGCTTCAATGGGATGGATAGTTTTTCGGAGGAATTGGGTTACTCAAACAAATAAAATAGTAGGAGACTCAACGCTGAAAAAAACCAACAATCAGCCAAGAACAAAACAGCTTGATCAGCACAGATAAGTCACATCGTCCGTGAACTTCGTCAGGAATAAATAACATATTAATTGGTCGAGAAACTGCTTTATTGCATGACAGTTCTTGTTAACTCAGCAAATGAGTAAGATTTATAAAAATACCTATGAGCCTAATACCTTATCCGCAGCGATGATGATGATGATGATTTCGTAAAAGATCATAACTCGCAAAATATAGACTTTTCAAAACTTTGTTCTTACACTTTCTTAGAAAATAGACCTAATGATATAGGGGATGTAAGGGATGGTGCACTGAAAACTGAAACGGGTTGCTCGCTCAGTCCAAAAAACTGATCAATTTTCACGAATAAATTCTTCGGTGACTAAACAACCCCTTTCAGTTTTAGGTACACCGTCCCTTACAATAACTTCTGAAATTTAAGGGCTAATCATATTCTGAGGTTCAGCATTCCAAAGTTCTAATATAGAATTCTAATAAGTATTCGTAGTAGATTACAGACAGACTAATGTCTCTAGGTACGCAATGTAACAAGGAACGTTGAACCTTCTGTCATCATAAGACAAAAAATAACTTAATTTTCTGCGGGTACGCTTTTTTTTTAATAAAAACTGTGACAGTGTGTGATTCTCTCTCTCAAGTGACTTAGTTTGTCCGTACATACTTTATGATAAGACTTTATGATCTACTGTGACGAGTTGTCACGGCAGTATTATAAATTCTCATTAACACAAATAAGAATAGACTTCGATTAAGTAAGAATATTTCCTCAAACAATATACTCGTATGAATCATACAAAATTAAATTTTGTTTTCAAGACTCAATTTCAAATGTGCCTGAATAGATGTACCTATTTCTCTATTTCAGCGTTTTTTAAATTTTGGTTTTACGTCTGAAAACCTCTGCTTTTTCCTTAACAATTTTTCTTTTGTATTAACCATTTACTAGGCTGGCTAGGCTGCATGTAGTGTAGAGTCGTTCGAGAGAGACTCGCTCAAGATGTCGGACTAGTTTAGGTATCTATCTATAGCATATCTAATCTATAGTACTTATTACGATTGCTTATTAATTTTTCGAAATCAATGCAAGCTTTAGTTAAATTTTAAAACCGATTGAATGAATAGGTATGTCGTCCCCCAAGTCAAAAGACAGCGGATATCGGTAACATAAATTCCTTACGAAATTGATCACCTGTCAACCTGCCGCATAAAACAAATACTTCAAGTCAAGAGAGAAACAAAAAGGCGGTGTTCTTTTTGCACGATGGTTACAGCACGCGCGGAATGTGGATACGCGACGACGCGATCACCCAACAGACGCGTGACACGCACACATGCGCACGAGCACGTGTGCAGTGTGCCAAATACCAATACGTGTCACGTATGTGGTTAAGAATGTCTTCATGTGTGATGTTCGGATTGCTTGTGTGCGTTGCGCATAGGATGCTGGTTTCAGAAGTTTCACGGTACGATGAACGTCGATGAAAACACTGCTTTGCTTAGTTGGATTTTTGATTTTTTTGGATTTTAAATGGGATCAATCGAGGTTGTTAGTTTTTAATTTACTTACTTAACTATAGACCATAGCAAACTTAGAATTGGTTTCTTAGAGAAACAATAGGTAGGTACCTCCGTCATCATCTCTCTTGTCATCATCATCACGACGAGCATACATTCTAGCAATCTAGTGCTTGTATTTATAAAAGTCACTCAAATTTGATACTAGTTTTATGTACAGTTTTAAGTCGCCTGTCTTACTCAGTCTAATTTTTAGTTCCTACTTATGTACGCTATCACGACTCAGACTTCATCCGAGTCGCTCCTAATTTATAAACATTATAATTCAAATTTGGAACGCGAGCGCGCACTCAGGATGGGTCGCTAGTCACGTATCAGTTAATTGTGGTCTGGAGTTGACTTAAGTGCTGATACGCCATATGTTTTGCAAAGTTATGCGCCATTTTGATTTGTTCAGGCTTCATACTAGAGTTTTTCTTACAGCTTGTTTAGGCACAGCACTAGTTTGAACATTACCCCATCACTAATCGTAATTTGACAGGTTGTCTTAGAATGCCGGACGTTATTTTATTATTGAAGATTCCTCAAAAACCCACCCAGAAGAAGCCAGAATGGCGGAAGAAATCGACTCGAACAACAGCAACAGGACATCAGGTTACTTGAGCAAAGCAACCAGCAACAGAAACAGTACCTAACCTCAATCCATGGATGCTAATATGTTGTCTCGCATTTTACCCGGCATCTTCACACCACCTCTACAGCAATTCAGTGTCATGGGAAGCGAGTAGACAGCATGGATAACACGTTTTGAACAGTAGGTACCGAGAGGCTACCAAACTCAAGCACATACCGTCTAAAACACAAGTAAACTCACTTCTTTGTATACCTTATGGGCAGCGTTGCCGTCTATAGAACTGGACATTAAAACATAGACAGAGAACCTGTGAGACATGCATCAAGTCTACTGCACAACAACCTGAACCGCTTATACCAGGAAAAGTTCCACAATGTCCTTGGGAAATGTAGCAGCTGATTTATGTACCTATCTACAAAAGAAAAACATTTAAAAAATTTACTGGAAAATGGGAATTCAATCTCATCACTTGTAGCCCACATTACCCACAAAGCAATGGCGCAGCAGAAATTGGTGTTAAAATTTTAAAAAAGTTTTTTGAACAAAATGAAGATGTTCCGAGCAACACCAAATTAATTAGGTCTTGGACCATCACAAATAGGTACTCATGTTCAGAAGCCACTACTATACCTATGAGAAGAACCTTGAACCTGAGACTCCAAACCTAGAATAATATAAAAAGAAACTAATGAAGAGAAGAGAACAAGCTAAAATTACATATAATTCATGACACAGAGTCAAAGAACTACCTGATCTTACTACCAGAAAAGGAGTATTTTTACCTAAAGAGAAGATAATTATGTGGAAATGTAAAAAGAGCGAGGAACTAAGAAGCTATGATATAGAAACAGATGAAGGAACATTGATGAGAAGAAACAAAAAATGCTAATAGAATTACCCAAACATGATATGATGATGAAGAACCAACCATCAGTCTATGATATGAAGACAAAGAACCAACCACCAGCCTCACCATCTGCTAATGTTCCATTTACCTTAGAAGAAATTCCAACAATCAGTTAGTACAAGAAACAACCACTCAGGCACAGATCCAAACAAAAGTAGAAGGACCATCTGCATCAAACAACTTATCTGATGGTCTGTCTAGAAGCCGTTTTGGAAGATATTGTTAAACTTATCTACTATTAAGTTTTTGTATTGTACTATAAAGTAAATGTCTATCTTTTTACATAATTATAGTATCAAAAATCTTAAAAAGTGCGCGTCGCGTCGCGGTGTGAACTGACCCTAATTGTAATTTGAGAGTTGTCTATTTAGCCATGCCGCTCTTTCAATAAACACATTTTCGTACATAATAAATAACTGATATCATTGAAGATTCCTCACAAACCCAGTAGTAGTACCTATACAATAATAACAACTTTATTATCATTTAAGATTCTTTTGGCGTGATAATTTCGAGTCGATCGTCCCGATGAACACTGGTATCACTGTTCAAACCAACTAATAGCACACCTTTTAGGCCTCTGACATGGCTAGTTAGTGTAACAAACACTATCAACGGCTTAACGTGCCCTCCAAAGCACGGAATCTTTTATCTTCCTATATTATACCGGATGTTCAAAAAATTGCTGACAATATTTTAGGGTGTGATTCTGCTCATGACACTGAACAACTTTCCCCAAGAAACAGGCCGAAATATAAAAAAAAGATGGCCCTCCCATATAAATTGACTCGAGCAGCTGACTTTTGTTTGTATGGGCGGGCCATTTTTTTTTTTCGTATTTCGACCTAATTTCCTTGGGAAAAGTTGTTCATTTTCATGGGTTGAATCACACCCTAAAATATGGTCGGCTTTTTTTTGAACGCCCTGTACTGTCTAGTAGGTGATTTAGCCTGCATTGTCCTAGCCAAACTAGGGAAAATCTTACAAAAGTGATACATTGAAAAATATCAACTTTGTATTCCCCCCCTGGGAATCGAACCCAGCACCTCCGGATCGAGAGCCCATGGCTCAGACCACTAGACCATGGAGACAATAATTTAGATATGAAGATAGCCAACAACCTCTTTAGGGCTTAGGGTAACAGGCAGGGCTGCTCCAAACCAAGGGAGTGTTTATTTATATAATTAAGATAAAATTTCATAATCTTATTTGTAGTTTAATAACCTGCACAACTGCACAACTATAAGAAATTTCATGAAAAAGCATAAACAATTACCACAGAAAACTTCATCAGTTTGGAGTGGACCTGTTACCTAAAGAGGTTGTTGACTGTTACATACCTAATTTTCCTACTACCAGAATAGTAATAATTATCTCAGTGACTTTAATTAGTGAAAATGCAACTCACAAATACCTACCTACTGTATTGCACTGAAGAAAAAAATACAAAAAACATACATACAACACAGTATAATAATATTAAAGATTTATTGATTCTTAACTTAGGTATTCTTAACATGAAATTATTTTATTATTAAAAAGAACTTCTTTCATAGTAAAAAGTGAAAATATATTTAACATTATTATTTATCATAATATGGCAATCATTTGCTGCGAGGTCCAGAATATTTATTGTGTATGTTATGTTCGGTAAGCCCATCAGCAAAATCGGATATTAGCCCCTTGTTCTTCAATTATAATCTGAAAAGCAGACACAAATGATATTCTATGAGTATGGGTTTCATATTATGTGCTAAGAGGTCTAAAAAATGGTGTAACAGATGATTGTGTTGTACCCCTGGCTACCCGGGACCATGTAGTTTTTAGGATTTTTGAGGCACATTAAATGCCCTCCAACTCGCAAAACCCGTTTTTTGATTGACAATCAAGTGATTCAGGTAGTATTGTCCTGACCAAACTGGGGAAAATTTCACAAAGTGATAAATTATATTGTCAACTTTGTGTTCCCAGTGGGAATCGGACCCACGACCTACACTGGTTGCGAACTTGCGAATCTTCAATGATATCAGTTATTTATTATGTACGAAAATGTGTTTATTGAAAGAGCGGCATGGCTAAATAGACAACTCTCAAATTACAATTAGGGTCAGTTCACACCGCGACGCGACGCGCACTTTTTAAGATTTTTGATACTATAATTATGTAAAAAGATAGACATTTACTTTATAGTACAATACAAAAACTTAATAGTAGATAAGTTTAACAATATCTTCCAAAACGGCTTCTAGACAGACCATCAGATAAGTTGTTTGATGCAGATGGTCCTTCTACTTTTGTTTGGATCTGTGCCTGAGTGGTTGTTTCTTGTACTAACTGATTGTTGGAATTTCTTCTAAGGTAAATGGAACATTAGCAGATGGTGAGGCTGGTGGTTGGTTCTTTGTCTTCATATCATAGACTGATGGTTGGTTCTTCATCATCATATCATGTTTGGGTAATTCTATTAGCATTTTTTGTTTCTTCTCATCAATGTTCCTTCATCTGTTTCTATATCATAGCTTCTTAGTTCCTCGCTCTTTTTACATTTCCACATAATTATCTTCTCTTTAGGTAAAAATACTCCTTTTCTGGTAGTAAGATCAGGTAGTTCTTTGACTCTGTGTCATGAATTATATGTAATTTTAGCTTGTTCTCTTCTCTTCATT